>JAEQML010047577.1:0-56537 GCA_016904865.1 Pissodes strobi | reverse complement strand
CTCAAAGATTATCACCCTTAAGGATTAGCATTCAATTCTGAGACACCAAAATTAAAAATATAGACATATACATATTAAATGGGAAGAATAAGGAAATATAATATGAAAAAATAATACTATGAGCATTAATCGAACTACAATAGTAAATACTATCTCTAACAGAGGTATACTGATTTAAATTAACATCGGTAAGCTATGCTTACACCTAAACAGTTCTAAAAATAGTTATATCAATACAACGCAGGAAAAAAATAAAACACGCAATCTAAGACAATGCTGAAAATACTAAAAACATGTAAATAACATTATGTGGAAGATCACTAGCGTTCTGTGAACATAGTACCACACCCAACCCAACTTAAACTACACTTATTTCATGTGGTCTCCGCCGATATCACTTCCGGCCCTCCGAACGTAGGCTGCTAGGCGCCTTGTGACACATAAACTGTCAGTGGCATTTGAGGTAGTGCCCACCTGGACATCCCGTAACTCTGTGGCTGCACTCGGTACAAAAAAAAACAATCAACCGGACTGACTGGTAGGTACTTGGTTAACTACTTAACTTGCTCAAAATAAAAACCCTAGCCACGTAAGGTTTGGTGGTGATGACGAATGGAAGCAAGGCTCTCTGCTACAGGCACCCCTTGAGGAAGAAGAAACGGCGTATTTTGTTCCGGAATCTTGCGCACGTGGCCAGTTACTAAAAAAATCTTGAATAATGGAGACAAAATCCAACAAATCCACAGTCAATTAATTTATTCCACCAAACTGGTAACTATGCCAACTTCTCTAGCCGGAAATAAGATTATCCCCGTAAGGGCAAATTAGAAATTCTTAAACTTTTTATCAGGCTTACGCACTACCTCCACTTAGGAGAGTTTACCAAAAAAAGAGAACGAGGTCAAGTCAAGATCGTCCACCTCGAACGCCAATGTTTGAGAGTCAGAAAAAAAGTCGACCAATAGGGCAGCTTTTGATTGTCCTGCGACATTACGCAAAATATAACAAGATGGTTGCCAACAAATTTAATAACATCTTCAATACGCAATAAAACGTACCTAAGGCTGTATGATCTTATATATTACTGGCAGGATAAAGAAAACCGACGATAAAACCATTACCCACAATGACTAATCAAGCAGAAACCACCTCATTCCGACCCGCGGCCATTTTAAACTCCTGACATCAAAAACTCTAAACGCATGAATACGCGGCACAATAATCTACGCCTAAACGTACCTTTAACCAAGAGCCTGCGTCTCTGTTGGAACCAGCTGCGAAACAACCAGGCGGTGTTGCCAAATTTAAGCAACACAACGCAACCACTAAATCACCTTGCTTGCTTACATCAAGCGAAAGCTCAGACAGTCGTTTAACATCAAACTGATGGTAGCACATCAATAAACTATGTTGTTTCTTGTTGGCTTGATCCGCAAACACATCAAAATCGCATGAGGATCGCTAGAGAAACATGTACACTTGGACACATTCCAAGGGACTCATCAAAGTTAGGCAACCAACAATTATTGTCAAAGTCAGCTGTCTCATCTCATCTAAAGGCTATCCATATTAGAAATAAACATTGACTGAATTTTTAACTTTTCCTATTAAATATTGAAACAAATCCTCGAATATAACCGACAAACTCCGAAACCAATGTTTCTGACATCAATGAGACTGTTTTAATGTATATTATCATCGAGAAGGTGATTATTCGGGAAGATAAGAGAATTATTGAATGTTTTGAAATGCACTGCTGTAAATGCTTGTAACTTTGAAGGTCTCCTCGATAGCTATGGCCAGTACGCTTTATTCATTGATTATGTGCTGTCAGTGAAAATGTTCATAAAGCCCGATCGATACTATCAAACAACCCGAGAAAATCAAGTTACGTATACGGCTACAGAACTCTTAATTTCCCTGGAACATCCCGATAGAAGTCTAGGGTCATACGACAACCATGCAGGCATCTAAACGAATAAGTAGTATTATATTTAGCTTGACGGACTAGCATAATAGATGTAGGATTACAGGTGAAATAACTGACTTTATTTGGCCTCTATCTGTTACATGTTTTCATACTAAATTGACATGTAACACATTTAAAATAACGAAGTTGATGTTTATTTTTTACAGACTCGATCGTCAATTGTTCTTTTTCTTACGGTTCAGGTAAAGCCCTAAAACTTTTAAATTTGATATGCTATGCTAACTATTCAAATAAAGATTTTAGCTATCATTTTAAATATAACCAGAAACCCTGTACATTTTTGAGATTTGCCGGTTCTAATTGAGAACATTGAGAAGATAATAATTTATTATAAGGACGAATGGAGGTTAAAGAAGGGTTCTTTCAAATTCTACGATACATACGGAGTTAAGTCTAGTGAGTTATCACATATTGTATTAGTAACGAATTTTAGATGAAAGCACTATACTCTTAGTGTGAAATTTCATCGGCAACTTTACCAGTTTAATCCTCATTAATATTGAATACCAAAACTACAGTTCCCAAGCCTTAAATATCATTATTTAAATTCATTTTAGATTTTAATAAGCGAAGCCGACTGATACTTTGAAAATGTTCTGAAATTCGTTCGGGTCGCCAACGCATCTTCGTCTAAGTTATATAGATTAAGAAGATATGAATCATTGTCAGTAAGGTTACATAGGTTTTTTTATATCTGATATATATAAATGATGATATTGCATACTTAACACAACTTCACGAAACTCAACTGGTCAACTGTCTATTAAAATAATGTATTTTCAATTGATCTTAAGAAAATATTAATTTTTTAAGCCGATTGATTCAATTGTCGAACGGTTTTTCTTAAGTTTCATTTTATTTTATTTACTTCATCTCAATTAGCTGATGTAAAATTCCCGGGATTGGTCAGACCGAGATTGGCTTAAGACCAATACACCAAGAAAAGATCAAGACTTTTTAAGGGCACGGGTGAAAACCAAATATGCCACTTTGTTTTCAAATTGAGAAACTGAATGTAATGTAACTGGTAATGTCTAAAACTAAATATATTTACTTAAGCAATATAACAATATTTTGCCATATGACTTCAGAGACCCAATAGTTCATTCATAGTACCCCAGAAAAGGTGATATTATTGTTTGCAATGTTATTGAATATGGGTGAGAGAGAGAAAGGTATATTCCGTCTCTGAATGGCAACAATGTTAAGTGTTTGCTGTTTTTAATATTTTGTCCTCTATCGTGCCAGCGGCGTAGCGGTAAGTGAGGAAGGATGAAAAGAACATTATAATAAAATATAATTTTGTATTTTGGTATGTTTGTTAAAACAGTTCTGTTGTAGGCCCATAGATGATTATGTATCAGGGGTTGATAGACTAACATACACACTTTTAGATTTAAATATTTAAAAAAATCATAGATTATTACTGGATGATAAAGTAGTAAGGTAACTTTGGACCCGCACGATATGATCGCTTTTGACTATAGCTCAATAGCTCTCCATCGATCCCAGTACAGCAGTAAACAGTTTTAGAGATAGTGTATCGCCCTGACGAACTCCTCTTTCAATTCGAAACTTGTTTGTTGTTGTTTGTAGTCTCACACTTGTCGTTGCGAGAGGATATACGAGCGATATCCTCTTCAGTAATGTAATATATCGATGATCTATACGAGAGTCTGCCAGCGCTAAAAACATTCTGTCATGATTCACTCGATCGAAGGCCTTTTCGAAGTCCCCGAAGATCAGAACAAGTGGCTTATTATGTTCGATAGACTTTTCGATTACAGTCTTAACAGTTTGGAAATGGTAGTCCGTAGCCTGCCCTAAATCCTGCTTGCTCACGTGGTTGGTATAAATCCAGTTTGGACATCAGGCGCTTTGCTATAAAGAGTTTATAAATGTGCGACGGCAGACTTACAGGTCTATAATTTTCTAATTTTGAAATGTCTAATTTTTTATGCATTATAACTATTACTGCGTTATCCCATTTAGAAGGTATTGTCCCCTTCTGAAGACATGCATTGAAAAGTATGCTGATAGTCTTAAGCAGCGCGCTTCCGCCTGCTTAAAATGATTCTATAGTAATTTCGTCATCGCCTGGGGATTTGTTATTTTTAATTTCTTCCAGTGATTTCCTTATCTTGTCTAAGGTGATATCTGGGATACCTTCGGAGCCCTGATTTTGGATATGAAGCAAGTGGGGTATGTTTTCACGGGGAGTGTGGTTTTCTTCCCTATAAAGCTCAGTATAGAATTCCTCCACTATCCTCACAATCTCTTCTCTATTTATTGTAGTTTGGCCGGCCTTATTTTGGAGTTTACCAATGATCGTGGTGCCAGGAGAGGAATTCCTTCGAAGGACCTTATAGCTTTTGTTGTTTTCGATAACATTGTTTATTTCTTCGGTCTTAAGCCTTCTCAAGTCCCTCATTATGCTCTTCGAGATGGTTTTATTTAAGTTCTCCAGTTGATCTGCATTTATGGTGTATCTGAGAGTCAGTTTTTTTCTTTGATGCATGAGTTGTTTTGTTCCCTCACTAAGCTTATTTTTGGTTTTCTGGTCTTTTAAACAACACCTCTCTTGTGCCTTCTTTAAAGTTGTACTAATTTGCTGATTTAGTATTTCAATATCAATATCCATCTGATGTGCTCTCGTAGCATCGGCATTCTCCAGATCCTGCTTTATCTGTTCCTGGTAGGCACTCAGCTTTTCGACAGGGTACCATTTCTGGGGGTCATGTTTTGAAATCATATTTGCTCTCTCCCGTATTGTGTTTATGACCACCTTGGCTCTTACCACTCTGTGGCCCAAACCAAATGAAAATTTATTTAGAACGTCAACGTCTTGTACTATGTTTTTCCTATCGCTGATTATATAGTCTTTTTGATTTTTCGTTCTTCCGTCCGGGCTTGCCCATGTCTATTTCTTCTGTTCGCTTTTCTTGAAGAATGTGTTCATGACGTACAGTCTGTGGTGTGACAAAAAGTCCAGGAGCATATTGTCTCGTTGATTCCTTTGACCGTGTAACCATGCTCACCCATAGCGACTTCAGTTTCGTCTTCCCTGTGCCCGAGCTTAGCATTGAAGTCGCCGGTGATAAGGTTGTAACGGGCTGGTGTTTGATCTAATGCTTTTTCGATGTCCTCGTAAAAACCTTCGATTTTCTCGTCTGGGTGTGAGGTTGTTGGTGCATAGGCTTGGATTATTTTTAGTTTGTATTTGGAATTTAAGTTTAGTATAAGGTATGCTACTCTCAGACCTACACTTTCCATCTGAATATCATTTCTGGCATGTCTTTTGTTCACAATAGATCCAACAGCCTCATCGGTCTCATCGTTTTTTCCTTTGTGGTAGAGCAGGTGCCCTGACCTTAGTATTAGCTGTTGTTCTCCCTCTCTTCTAACCTCGCTCATTCCTACTATATCCCGCTTAATATGTGTTAGTTCTTCCTCCAGCTCCAACAATTTTTCCTCCGATGACAGTGTTCTCGTATTCAGTGTGGCAATTTGCAATAGTCGTTTTTGATAGCCTGATCGAACCCGGTGATTCTTCGCACCCTCTGCTCTCCCTCCTTGTCGGTCGCTATCGCAACCGGGGATTTGTGAGCTGCCGGGGACTGAGGGCCGTGTTTTTCTACTACTACCACGCTGGCCATTGCGGGTTGGTAGAGGGTGTATCATGAAGACTTTATTTTCTCAGCCTCGCTTTAACGGTTATACAGCCGTGACTCGGTCGTCAGAGCCTCGTCTGTAAGGAACAGGGTGCACCGCGTGTAGGTGAGGTTGACATATGAGTAGGAGAGGCGTCACTGTCACTACCCCATTACATCATAACATTACAACCATCATGATGTCTGTACCTAATACCCATACTAATACGCAATAATATCTACGAATGCGAATCTGGTTAAATTCCACTTTTCCTAGTCAGAAAGTTAGTGATTCATGAACATTTTCAAGTACCTGGAATGAGAAAAGGGTTACATAGCTACCGATATTTTAATTAATTAAAACTTCCAAATTTTCAATTTATAAAAATTTCTATTTTCAAAAAATCTTGAACATAGAAGTTCGAAGAAAAACCTACGTATGGAGGATGAAGCTCATATGAAGTAAAACAAATTAAACTGAAAATTTATTACAAGAAAATTATATAACTGTTACTTTATATTTTTTTATGGTGATCATGCCTTCTTAAAATAAAAGTGCCACTTTTTGCTAGCTCCAGAGGGCCGTAAAAGAAATATTTTAGCTCAACTATATGGGTGTCATCTTGCCTAGGCCGAACAAAGTCATTTATTGTTTGATTTTAAAAATTTGACTATGAAGCTGTTTCCATTGAGAATATCTGAAACATTTCCGATAAACTATTGGCTACGGCCTAAAATGTTCCTATTGTCATATCCTTCATAGATCCCTCCAAGGATTCCTCCATATTAACATGATTAGATTCTGATTATTATTTCCTCATCCGTTTCAGATGCGATTTCTTCAATGTCACCTTATTTGGTCACTATTAAATTTGAACAATAGAACTATTTTGACATGTGTTTTGGACGTTCAACTCTATGCAAGTGCAGTTTGTTATATGAAGTTGTCCTTCACCGTGACCATTTGATTCTTCTTTATGGATGACCTCCATGCTCGGAGAAGAAAAACAACAAACCTAACTCTGTTTATTCTTTTACACAATGGTATTTGTTCCACTGTTTTTTCATCACTTAAAAATGATGACGGAATAAAGTGCATTATTTTCAAATAGAATTCTGCTCTATTAGAAATATTAGAATTAGGAATTACTTTTTAAACTTCAATTACTCTTATGGAACACATTTTTTAACATTGGAAATGTTTTTGTTTTCCTATTATGGGGTATCAAATCACGAAAAAGTGCATGCTACATTTGGCACATCACGTAATATACGTGAGAGATCGTGTTAGTCTGTTTCGGAATCGGTTCAAATGACAAAAATAAATTTAGGCTAACTGAAACTAACCGAAAGTTGATTGAACGACTAACCCAAACTAACCCAAATTAACTAAAAGTAACCAAAAGCACAAAAAGGGTTAAAATGAATCGGAACAAATTTAAAAAATAAAAGTAAGTTAAAACTAACTCAAAGTAACCGAAATTTGGCGAATAACCAAAACCAACCATAAAAAATTAAAATTCTTTATAACCTATCGGATCCGGTTCAAATTACTAAATTAAATTGGAACTAACTGAAACTAACCGAAAGTTGATTCAACGACTAACCGAAAGTAACCAAAAGCTCCAAAAAGGTTAAAACGTATCGGCACAGATTAAAAATAAGTAAGTTAAAACTAACCAAAACGAACCGAATTTTGGCGACTAACCAAAACTACCCAAAAACAATAAATTCAATTATAACGGCGCCGATAAAAATGACTAAAATTAAAACTAACTGAAATTAACTGAATATTGATTGAACGACTACCTACGACGACTATCTAACCCAACCTAACCCAATCTAACCTAAACTAACCAAAAGCACTAAATATGGCTAAAACTTATCGAAGCAGATTAAAAATATTATAGTAAGTTAAAAATATCCCAAATTAACCGAATTTTGATGACTAACCAAATTTAACCAAAAACATTAAAATTGATTATAACATATCGGAAAGTTGATTGAATGACTGACCAAAACTAATAAAAAGTAACCAAAAGCACCAAAACGGGCTAAAATGTATCGAAATAGGTTACACAAATTAATGTAAGTTAAAACTAACCAAAACGAACCGAATTTTGGCAACTAACGAAAACTAACCAGAAACATTATATTTGACTATAACGTATCGGAGCCGGTTCAGTTGAATACTTTAGTTTCTTGACAATGAGTTTCCAAGGTCGCATCACGACACAGAACATTTTAGTGAACGTCACGACACGGTTTATGCATAACTGATTATAACGTATCGGAACCCGCTCAAATAAGTAAAATAAATTGAGACTAAGTGAAAATAACCGAAATTTGATTGGACGACTAACCAAAACTTACCAAATCTATTAAAATTGATTAGAACGTATCGGAACCAGTTCAAATGACTAAAATAAGTTGAGAATAAGTGAAGCTAACCGAAAGCTGAATAGGCGACTAACCAAAACTAACCAAATCTATTAAAACATTATAACGTATCGGAACCGGCTCAAGTAAGTAAAATAACTTGAGACTAAGTGAAACTAACCGGAAGTTGGTTAGAAAACTAACAAAAACTAACCAAATTTATTAAACTTAATTATAAGGTATCGGAACCGACTCAAATGACTAAACTAGGTTGAGACTAAGTGAAACTAACCACAGATCTAGAAACGGGAAGCTAACCGCAAGTTGATTAGACGACTAACCAAAATTAACCAAATCTATTAAAATTAATTATTACATATCAGAATCAGCTCAAAAAAGTGAAATAAGTTGAGACTAAGTGAAACTAGCCAAAAGTTGATTAGACGACTAACCCAAACTAACCAAATCTATTAATATTGATTATAACGCATCGAGACCGACTGAAATGACTAAAATAAGTAGAGACTAAGTGAAACTAACCGGAAGTTGATTAGACGACTAACCAAAAGTAACCAAATTTATTAAACTTAATTATAACGTGTCGGAACCAACTCAAATGACTAAAATAAGTTGAGACTAAGTGAAACTAACCAAAAGTTGATTAAACGACTCACCAGAACTAACCAAATCTATTAAAATTGATTATAACATATCGGAACCGCCTCAAATAACTAAAATAAGTAGAGATTAAGTGAAACTAACCGAAAATTGATTAGACGACTAACCAAAACTAACCAAATCTATTAAAACTGATTATAACGGCTGAATTATAACGGCTCAAATAAGTAAAATAATTTGAGACTAAGTGAAACTAACCGGAAGTTGAATGACAACTAACCAAAACTAACCAAATCCATTAAAATTGATTATAACGTATCGGAACCGGTTTAAATGACTAAAATAAGTTAAGACTATGGAAAACTAACCGAAAGTTGATTGGTCGACTAATCAGAACTAATCAAATCTATGAAAATTGATTATAACGTATCGGAACCGGCTCAAATTAGTAAAACAAGTTGAGACTAAGTGGAACTAACCGAAAGTTGATTGGACAACTAACCAAAACTAACCATATCTATTAAAATTGATTTTAACGTACCCGAACCGACTCAAATAACTAAAATAAGTTGAGACTAAGTGAAACTATCCGAAAGTTGATTCGACGACTAATCAAAAATATCCAAATTAATTAAAATTGATTTTAACGAATCGTAACCGGTCCAAATGACTAAAATAAGTTGATACTAAGTGAAATGAACCGAAAGCTGATTAGACGACTAACCAAAACTAACTAAATCTATTTAAATTGATTTTAACGTATCTGTAAAATATACTAATATTAGTTAAAATATTTAATAAACATATTTTTATGAACATCCTGTATTACTTAAAATGCTACCCAACCGTCCGTGACATTTAGCTTAAACCCTTGAAAACTGATACTCTAACATAAACAAATAATATGATCCAGAGATTGGGAGAGACCTAAAACAAGAACTAAGGCAGTGCAGTGAAGGCAGTGAGTGCTAGCACTTTGGCCGATTAAGACCCATGTATATAGAGTGGTCATAGTTTACCTATGTGTGGTTATTTTGTGTGAAATCATGTCGACATGTGAATAATAGTTTATATTGTTATTAAAGTCCATGGCAGGAGTTTTGATGGTATACCAGAGTTTATTGCCGTTGGGCAAGGTATTACCAGGTTGTGGTCGATTGTGTAGCAATGACCGGGATGCCCTTTCGCGCGGATGCCTTCGAGTTGGTACTAGTGAGTTAGAAGGGCCCTCACCTGTCACCTCGATTGACACACTTGGGTTCTAAGATCTCGGTATGTGTTATCTTAGTTTCCGGGTGCTGAGATGCTTACTGTTTAGCGGCAGTGGAGCGTCTGGGGTAGCCCAAACTATTTCAGGTGACACTAGCTAGTCGTCGAAGAAAGAAGGTATATGTCTGACATTATATAATAATATAGTATTGTGTAAATTGATGGTTACTGGATGAAGCAAGGGGACAGAGGTTCCCCGGTGAGTACACCTTATTTTTATCATTGTCAGTCAGTACAGTAATTGGTTAATATTTTTGTTTCATGGTCACCTCAATCTCTGGCTATATACCGGGTGGAGCTCGCTGAATGAATTGCATTGTCAATACTCACGTAAGTGTGATCTTATAAAACACTTATTTTACATATCGGAACCGACTCAAATGACTAGAATAATTTGATACTAACTGAAACTAACCGAAAGTTAATTGAACGACTAACCAAAACCATTAAAATTGATTATAACGTATCGGAACCGGTTCAAATGACTGAAATAAGTTAAGACTAAGGGAAACTAACCGAAAGTTGATTCGACGACTAGCCATAATTAATCAAATCTATGAAAATTGATTATAACGTATCGGAACCGGCTCAAATTAGTAAAATAAGTTGAGACTAAGTGGAACTAACCGAAAGTTGATTAGACGACTAACCAAAACTAACCATATCTATTAAAACTAATTTTAACGTATCCGAACCGACTCAAATAACTAAAATAAGTTGGGACTAAGTGAAACTAACCGAAAGGTGATTTGACGACTAATCAAAAATATCCCAATTAATTAAAACTGATTTTAACGAATCGTAACCCGTCCAAATAACTAAAATAAGTTGATACTAACTGAAATGAACCGAAATCTGATTAGACGACTAACCAAAACTAACCAAATCTATTAAAATTGATTTTAACGTATCGTAACCGAGTCAAATGAATGACTAAAATAAGCTGATACTAAGTGAAATTAACCGAAAGTTGATGAGACGACCAACCAAAACTAACCAAATCTATTAAAATTAATAATAACGGATCGGAATTGACTCAAATGTATGAAAATAAAATAATTTGAGACTAAGTGAAACTAACCGAAAGTTGATTGAACGACTAACCCAAACTAACCAAATCCATTAAAATTAATTAAAACGTATCGGAACCGGTTCAAATGACTTAAACAAGTTAAGACTAAGGGAAACTATCAGTAAGTTGATTGAACGACTAACCAAAAGTAACCAAATCGATTAAAATTGATTATAACGTAACGGAACCGGCTCAAATAAGTAAAAAAAGTGGCGACTAAGAGAAACTAACTGAAAATTGATTAGACGACTAACCAAAACTAACCAAATCTATTAAAGTTGATTATAACGTATTGGAACCGACTCAAATGACTAAAATAATTTGATACTAACAGAAGCTAACCGCGTTAGATCGGGGATTGAGAGACGAATCGAATTCAGTTTTTACAATCACCACTAATGTTATAAATTGTAAAAACGAACGAAACTTGAAGTAATATGCATTTATGTGGTATATTTTGGTAAACTAAACTTGCGTAATCTGCTAAAAGTACATTGTTTACATTAGATTGTGTTAAGGGTGGGTGAGGGTGACTTTTAGTTTCTCACGACAGACTAGTCGTGCTTCATATCGTTAGATCGAGGAATGTGAGGCGAATCGAATGCAAATGGTCTTTTGCTTTTTACAACCACACTTATAACTTGTTAAATTGTAAAAAAGAACGAGACTTGAAGAAATATACATTTATTTGGTATATTTTGGTAAACTGAACTTACGTAATCTAACCTGATCTCACCCAAACTTATATCAACTATATATTTCCACACAATTATGAGTTTTCTCAGATCTCAAATTTAATAAGCGTTGCATTCTGCTTCGGCATTTTCAATGCCCTCCCCGATTGCATCTTTGTAAAGGACTGTGAATTTTTCGCAGATAAATTCAATCTGTCCTCTGGTTTAACGTCGCTTATGGTCAGCAAATGCTTGTTTTTAGACACCGCATTGATGATATTGATAAGGTGCCCAGGAGAAGCTTGGTAATCGCCCACTATTAATTAAATTTGGCTATTGAGAAATCGAACACTCAGCTTGGTTAAGAGATGAATAAAGTCTTGATAACAACATCCCTCTTCAACGATGTCGTTTGAATGGTAACATCTCCAACCTGTATTCCGCCCTCATCATAGTTAACATCTTCTTTCAGATTTCCTAAACCAGAAACTATCCGTATTGCTTTCTTCAAGCGCGTGTCTTCGTCGGAAACAAATCCTAACACAACTATTCAAAAATTTTTACTTTCTCCATCTTTCAATAACGTCTTTATGGATATATTTATTGACAGTCCCAAACATGTTGAGCAACGATAACAGACGCATAGGAAGATTTAACACCTCCTTGAAAATATTATTGAATGACAGAGCTTGAACTACCAATAATTTTATTACCTTGCGGTAGGTCTTTTGTTAATGGTAAAACAATTCCAAAGGTTTTTTTGAATCATATTGTATTCTCTCACTCACTCTGGTGCCGTTCTCTGTTATTCAAACAACTTTTGGCAATTTTTTAATTTCCAAGAAGTCTTTCAAGTCTTAAATATCGCGTCTGCTTATCGTTCACGAAACGACTCAGTAGGTAGAGAGTTTTTTTTTTAGTTTGCTTGCGTATGCGTCTTCTAGCTGTGTAAAACAAATAGAGAATGACGTTTTGGGTGTATTCATGAATTATTGTTGTCCATGTGATCTAAATTGCCGATAGCATTTCCTATTAGTTTCTGAAGAAACAAAGAAAATCGCTCTTTTTTAGTTTCCATCGAGGTTTCCATGGTACCATTTGACGAAATATCTGAAGCTGCACTAGCAATGTTTTTCAGAATTCTGACAGCTGACATAGCATTATATACTTTAACAATGATAATAATCCGTCATAATTTTTTGGGTAGAGTCTTTATCCGATAACCTTTATTTTGCTCTTTTTAATCATTCATATCTTTGATATTTGACATCCTTTCATTTCTGCCTTGATTTGTTTTGAATAATTAGAAAATTCCTGTGGAGGCCTCGGTGGTGGCCCATTGTTGTCTGGAAGTTCATCTGAAAGAGATGTGCTTAACCTTTCTTGCGTTGGTTCTGCACTCGATTCTTTATTAAAGGCCGAGTTGACGGCGAGGATCTTATAATGATATTCTGTTTTATGTTTATTTTTCCAGTCCAGTCTTTCTTGAAATGTAATTCCTGAGATGTTCGACTTCACTGTGGTCGAGACCGTATTGATATGCGTCCAGAGATATTCTTCACTATAAAGAAATCGCCAATGCGATATCAAATTGTTATGAGCGACAGAGAAGATGGGAAAAACGTATATTCTTTCATCTTTCCCATCTTCTAATACCCAGACTAATTCTACTAATACCTCGACTAATATCTCCAATACCCTTCTAATACCTAATAATAGTTCCTCTAATACCCCGGATTTTTACACGAAAATACCCTCGCGGTTTACCCCTCGATATACTCTTTAAAAATATACCGAAAAGGTTCTAAAAATATGAAAATTTGAAAGTTAACGCCTGAAGTTTATATCTACATTTACGAAAAGTGCTAACTTTTCAAATAATCAAGTAATTGTTTTTATGTCTTTAAAAGTAGACAAGGCCAGTCGTTTATTTGACATCACAACAACGACCTCTAGCATTTTAGAACAGATCCCAAAAATGTGTATCCTTAATACTCTAATCAAGAGTAAACTTGTTTTTCAATCGCTATATAATTGGGAATGGGAATATAATTCGCCGTTGTATTAAGGCATCATTTCCTCTTCTCGTTTATATTTGGCATTTATTTTCATTATTTCGAAGTCAAGTACTTCCAAATATGAGCAACAATAAATTCTTATCATTTAGTACAGCAAATTTACTAACTAAAGACCAGTTAATTATCAATTAATATGATTTGCAACCGGCCTTGCTCATAAATTTGGATCGTTATTTATCAGACCGTGTATATACCAGCAGCAAAGTAGCCAGATGCTGAGAAAACAAATATTTCGAGATTATTCCACTAACTTACCTACATATTGGGAAATGGAGATTTTGCTTGTGTTTTAACACACAATCATTTATAGAAAGTTTTGTGTACCCATCGTTGCCCTAATTACACAAATATTTTGATTACTGTTTTATTATAAGCTCCATGTTTTATAAAAAAAATCTTCATTTAGAACTATTATTTTAGTCCATGATAAAACGGAGATTTTCCTAAATTATTTTTTCAACTACATAGAAACCTAATACTTAGTTATCACAGTTATTGATCTTGCTGATGTTCCTTTTAGTTTTCATACTTGTAGATTGTAGATTGCTAGGGAGTCGTTTCGGCTAGTTTCATGCATTTTGTGCATGAGTCTACAACTTAATTTGTGTGCTTTGAGGGTTGTAGGTCTCAGACTTTGCTGCTCAACCATGGGGTTCCTCAGGGATCCGTTCTTGGGCCAATCCTGTTTCTTGTGTATGCTAAGGACCTGCCCAATTGCCACCCAGATTGCAATTTTTATTTGTATGCTGATGACACTGCATCCTTGCTT
Organism: Pissodes strobi; assembly: GCA_016904865.1. NCBI lineage: Eukaryota > Metazoa > Arthropoda > Insecta > Coleoptera > Curculionidae > Pissodes > Pissodes strobi. Next base: position 42,038 of record JAEQML010047577.1, on the reverse strand, counting down.
GCTGATAACAGTTACGCAAATGTCCCTCTCAGGGCTCAACAGTCTTGTACTCAGTTTAGAGACTGGGCTATTTCGAACGGATTGTGCTTGAATGAGTCAAAGACTCAAAGTTTAACGTTCTCCCTCCGAGATGCTGATATTCAGCAACGGTCCTTGAGTGTGTCTATGAACTTCCTGGGGGTAACGTTGGGTAGAGGTTTGACATGGCATTGTCATATTGATGAATTGTCGACCAGATTATCGAGATGTATTTTTCTCATTCGCAGTTTGTCTGGGGCTGTCTCTGCACGCATTCTCAGGACAGCTTACTTTGGGTATTTCCACTCTCTAATGACGTATAACCTTCTAAATTGGGGTCATTCAGCGCACATGTCCAGGATATTTGCGTTGCAGCGTCGATGTCTGAGAGTGATTGCCCAGGTGGGTTACAGAGATTGTTGTAAGATCCACTTCAAGGGTCTAAGAGTTCTCACCTTACCCTGCGCATTTATACTTGTGTGTCTATTATTTGTGAAGGGGAACCAGTCCGACTTTACGACCCACGCTAGCACACACACCCATTACACCAGAAATGGCAACTCCTTGATGGCACCATACCGGAGACTAAACCGTACTCGTAATGTCGTTTTTTACTATGGGATTAAGTTCTTTAATGCCCTGCCTATCTCTGTTAAGGAATTGTCTCCTAATGCTTTTAAAGCAAAAGTAAAAAATTGTTTACTCTTCAATACATTTTATTCGTTCGAGGGATACTTTCAATCGAGCTTCAATTTTGATGTTATTGTCTAAGTTTGGTCAGGAGTTTAATGTTGGGTGTTTTTGGGTATTAAATTTTAGGCTAATATGTTATATATTTTTACATTTTGTTTCCTAATTGATTTTAATTGTATAAGTCTTAATACCTAAGTACTTAAGCTTATGCTTCTCTTTACTAATTTTAATTGACTTGTGTAATGGTTTTTGACTTTGTGACACCAATAATTTAATAAATAAATAAATAAATAAATACAACTTAATTTGTGTCCAAGAGACGTAGGCTTCTTCCAAATGAAGCTATTTTCTTGGGAAGTAGTGGCTCAAGGTACTTGAGCCTTTTGCAGAGTTGGGTTGGACATTGGCAGAGTAGATGTTCTGCGGTTTCAGTTGCATTATTGCAAAATCTGCATTGATCGTTTTCTGCTTTGCCTATTGCCTTTGGTGGTGTTTTACCGGGTAGTAACCAGTGAGCAGTCCGGCGATAGTTCTAATATCTGCTCTGTTCATGTCTAAGAGCTGTTCTGCTCTTTTCGCAGAGATGGTGATAAACCTTTTCGCCTATCTTAGTCCTGGAGTGTTTCTCCAGTTGGACGACAGTTGGCATTTTTCCGATTTGTTTAGTTCTTCGGTGGCCACAGTAGTGTTCTTGACCATAATATGGTATTCCAGCTTCTTCTTTCGCAAGGCAGCTTTTTCGTTGCCCTCTATGCTTCTATGGCCAGGAACCCACATTAAAGATACCTGGTTGCGTGTTGCTAATTGTTTTAGGGATTGCTTACATTCCCAGACTAGGATTGACACGCACTTGAAAGCTTTTAGAGCTTTTAGAGCCGCCTAGCTATCTGAGAATATGTAGATATCTGTGAAGTCATTGTGCGAGGCACTCTTCGGCACATATATTTATGACAAGCACTTTCGCTTGGAAGATGGTTATATATTTGCCTAGCGGTTTGGAAAGCTTGCAGTTTGAACCTGAAATGCCCAATCCTGCTCCTTTTCCTAGTTTTGAACCATCTGTGTACCACAGCGACGCGTTGTCGGCTTGAGGTAGTTTTTACTCTCCCATGATTGGCGGTCATCAAAACCACTGCGAATGGGACATCTAGGTCCAACATGACCGTCATTTGGTTACTTGGTTTGCTGGCATTTTCCAGTTTTATTTCTTCAAAGATGCGCAGGTGACCAGTCAAATCTCCAGGCTTGAATTTGCCTATTTGGAATAGCCTGTGAGCACTGATAATCACCTCTCTCTTCACATTGGGATGAAGAGGAGGCATGTTCAGCATTACGTCTAAGGCTGCGATAGCGCACGTTATACGCCCCTGTTATTCCCAGGCATATCAGCCTTTGCACTTTATTAAGTTTGGTCCGAGCGGTGACCTGCTGGGTTTGTGGCAACCATACCAGCGAGGCATAGGTGACCGTGGGCTTTATTATCGTTTGTTAGATCCAATATACCATTTTTGGTTTTAGGCCCCATATCTTGCCAACTGGATGGGGTTCTCTAGATGCTTGTTCCAGGTAAGTTTAGGGTCCAGTGTGACCCCTAAATAGTTTACCTCAATGGAAATAGTTAACTGTGTTCCGTGTAGAATGGGCGCTCTCATTTCTAGCTTCCTTCTTTTTGTAAACGGGACAAGAATGATTTTCCTAGGATTTAGGGAGAGTCCCTCCCCTTCACTCCAATTCTTGATGATGTTTAGGGCATTTTCCATGCGGCTTGAAATTACGCCTTCATGTTTGCCCTTTATTATTACTACTAGGTCTGTCTAGCCTAGAACTATAAATCCAGCTCTACTCAGAGTGGTAAGGGTTTTGTCCACTACTAGTGTCCACAGTAGGCGAGAGAGAACACCTCCTTGAGGAAACCTTTTCACTGTGCTGACGGTTGTAACTGCTGTTGCGAAGCGATGCTTTAGCATTGTTTCTGTCCATCTTATGATGGACAGGTATTATCAAATGCTCCTTCTATTTCAATGAACGCAGTAAGAGCAATTTCTTTGCATTCGATTGTCTTTTCTATGTCTTTATCTAGACAGTGCAGTGCACTTAATGTGGATTTGCCTTCTTGATAGGCGAACTGCCTAGGATGGAGCAGTGTTCTCATTTGATTTATCTTCCTATGTATTGATCTATTGCTTTTTCCCTTGTTTTTATGAGAAACGAGGTTAGACTGACGGGCCGATATTTCATACTTAGTTCCAATGTTAATCAAATTAGACAAAAGTTATTAAAAAAAATTGTGAGATGTGCCATTATTGACTGATATAATTTCTTAAAAATTGTTAAATAGAATAGTGAATAAAATATCATTAATAAATATATTTTTCAGTACATACTGTGAGTTAAACTACTTTTGAAAAAATAAAACCTATATTGTAATTTATGTTACCATTACAGTAACAAAGGTTACTCAGTTTACATTTTAGATACGCAAAGACGTCAGAACCGGACGGAATACCTGCCATCAAATTTTTACTTTTTCCAGACTGTTTTCTATGTCTTACCGGAAAGGGATTTACCAATCTTCTTGGAAAGTCGCTTGAGTGCAACATGTTCTAAAAAAAGGCAAGAAAACCACGGCCTCAAACTATCGCCCAATTGCCTTGCTTCCAATAACCTTCAGTCATGGAACGTGTAGTCAGTCAGCAACTACTCAAGTACCTCAACACCAGCAGATTAATTAGCGATAACAAATACGACTTTCGCGAAGAGAGATCGACAGGAGATATGTTGGCCTATGTCACTCATATACGGAGTAGGGCAATTGAGAACTACGGAGAATCTCGAGCGATTGCGTTGGATATTTCAAACACATCCCACAGAGTTTGGCATGACAAATTGCTAAACAAACTGCTGTCCTTCGGACTACAAGCCTCTCTCTGCAGCTAGCTTGCCAGTTTCTTTAAGGACCGATCTCTGCACGTTGCAGTTGATGGACACTTTTACCATTAACGCGGGCGTGCCTCAGGGTGCAATACTTTCACCTACTCTGTTCCTGATCTATATTAATGATCTGCTGATCGAAACCAATACTCCTGTTTACAGTTTTGCAGATGACAGTACCCTTTTCTCCCAGTTTAGATCAGAAAGATCTTTACCAGCTACTGAGACTTATCACTGCAGACAGGAGCAGATTACAACAACTAATCGAGATATGGAGAAAGTTCGAACTTGGGGCAACATAAATTTGGGCCAGTTCAATGCAGCAAAAGCCCAAGCAGCCACGTTTACCAAGAAAGCCAATACTGCGGGCAATGACACCATTATGGCAGGATCGACGATTCCTTCATCCTCGTCAATCGAACTATGGGGTGTCTTGGTCAACAGCAATATGTCCTGGCATGACTACGTTGCTAACATCGCAAAATCAGCCTCACAGAAGCTAGATGCGCTATTTCGCAACAAACAACTGTATACACCGCAGCAGCTGCTCTTGCTCTACAAAGCGCAAATAAGACCGTGTATGTTCACGGTCGATGTTCCCAGGTTTTGGCCCGCCTCATACTACCTCCAGCAACGCCTGTCGGACAGTCACGACATACGGCAAGAGTGCACCCGTTCCTCGTACAACTGCAAACTCTTAGAACATCGCTTTACAGGAACTCCTTTGTCTGGCGCACCACATCGCTGTGGAACTCACTCCCACGACATCTGTTTCCTCTAAATTACAACCTACAGCTATTCAAGAACCGTGTCAATCAATATCTTCACACACACACACCGCTCGTTGGTGCCATAGAATCTCCCTTTAGTGTGTGTGTAATTGCCATAAAAAAAACCTTGACTCTAGCCCATTAAATCAATCGTATCGGGAAAAAGGAATAAAACCTTTTATGTCTATTGTGAATTCTAAATAATTTCTTGACTCTCCATTAACATTTCAGAATATATTTTTTTGTTACTTTAGAATAGTTGACTATTATAATATTCATATCATATTGTTGTTAATATTAACAAATAGTTCTAAAATGGTAAAGTTAAATGAATCGTCAACTGAAAAATGAGCATCATGAAAGAATCTATACTGGCACATTTCTAAAGAGTCAACGAGAAGACACTGTCAAGCAATCGTGACACAACTCAGGATGTGTCACCTTTATTGAATTAGAAAAGAACGTCCTGCTTTATACAGCAATGACACATTTTGAAATATGCCAGTATTGCTCGACAAGATGCATATTAATTATGAAAACTTACTCTACCAACAGAAGTGCCACTGTTGCAGTTACCAACATACACTTTTCACTATTTCTTACGGGATACTAAACGTCTATGTTAGTATTGCTCTTGGAATCTGTTATAAAGGGCGCCAAATGCAATAATGACACTAGCGACATCTGACAGTCAAACTTAAAGGTATCTACGTGCTGGTCTTGTCATCGTCTATATGATACTTTGCTGCAGAATTTGATCAACTGATTCGAATTTTTGTTTATTTTTAGTTGTGCAACTGTTGCAGTCGTTGAGCGATATGTGAAGGGTTACTGAATTAATTAAAATGCCTAGGTATGTTTGATCACTTAACTGACCATCACTAATAATTTTATTATTGTTAAGTTACGTTTTGTGTGTTTTTCAATTCTTTTTTGTTGTTTTTGAATTAATTTTGAAAGCCTCTTAAATATTGAGGGAAAATGCTGCATATTCAATATTTAGGCTGCATTGTAGTTCTCATAATATGGGAATTGTGAACCCACACATTCGGCACTTTCGTATCGGTATACTAATCTCAGTGGCTTCATCGAACGAAATTGTTTAAATTATAATATATCGTAATAAGATACGACTGTGAGTACACCATGAAGTGTAAAGGTAAAGTTGGTCGCTATTTAGATATTGCGTTCATGCGTTCACTATACGTTTTATTTTCGATTTCCCTATTTACGATAAAAATAAGTTAATTTGATCTTGGTGTTTCTCTCTACAATTAACTACGATATCTTATCCTATGTACCATGATCCTTTGTGAAGAATGAGAAATCATTATCGCATCTTGGAAAAATTAGCTTCATATCTGAAGTTATTTTCTAACAGGCCTCTTTATTACTTAGGATTTTAGAAAGAAAAGCATAGAACCACTGGGGATCGTTTAATTTTAATGGATAGTTTCCTCGCAGGAAGCTATACTCCTTGCGGTATCAATACAATTACCATATCGCTTCCATTACTCCTGATATCACTATCGACATTGAACCGATGTAAACATTATAAAGCTTTTATTTTAATTGCCACTTTACATCATGATCCATCGAAGCCTCTTAAGCCCACCAACCTAAATCAATCTTAAATTAGGATTTATTCAGCCTGATTGCTTCGCCAGCATAATAAAACCGTTAGTGAATAATTCACTTCCCTATCTCATGTGACCATTTTCGTGCCAAAATAAAATAACTGCTATCTCCCAAGAGATCCATGGTTCGGGCACGCAAAATTACGATCAATTACGTCTCAATCGAATCGGCACGAACACACGATCAAAAGCGAAAGAAATTCTTTATTCCGTGCGAAGACGAAATCAAAATCAGGCCATGTGCTACTTTTGAGGTTCATTGATGGTTTGGCCCGAAGAGAAGAGTGCAAGTTGACTTTTTATAATGTTTCTTATCTTATATATTTGACAGGTGTTTATGAAAGAACGTAAATTCTTGCGCGGATAAAGTCTCAGGGATCTTAGTTCAATACGCTGGAAGCAAATAAGCTGGTGTGAAATGATTTTGCATTAGCCGATGTAGTAAATTATGAATATTGTTACTAGGTTTAATTCGTTTTAACTCCGGATTAAAATATCGTAAAATGTAGATGTACGGAAATGTACTGAAAATCATCTAAGTTTGTTCCAAACGGTTTTATCTGAACTAGTCTGCATCTGGTCGTAGTTTCTACATACTAGATTCGCATTAAACAATTAAATTAATGAGGCTCCACAACTGGTTTTGACTTACCTATGATCAAACCATATAACTTACTTATCCTTTATTAATAAACGAACCCAATAATAGCAGCTTATTAATTTGAATAAAATTTGTTATTAAATATATTTCTTCAAGGGAAAATATATTTGTCAGAATATGAATTTAATAAAATAATAGATAACTGAATTTAAACAATAAATGAAAATGCAAAAAGTATTTAAAAAGATACTATAGAGAGATATAATCAACGGGCGATAAAAATTAAGATAGGGGTTATTAAAGCAAGTGCTCACTATATATGTTTTTATTCAAAATGGCGAATTACTCATTCGTACCGTGTCATGTCGTATATGTCATAAAAGATTCGATCTCGTACCGAAGTTCCAAAGTACCACACATGCCTTCTCGTTTAGTATAGAGTCATAAAGACCCTTCGATAAAATATGATGTTTTCTGTAAATGGATTATCAAAATCAGGTATGGGTTACAATGTCATAGGATACGTTCCTATCGAATTCTTCTATACCGTTAAAAATTATTACCTGATAAAACAAGCAATCATCGCGAAGCTAAGTAAAAATAGCAACCGTTATCTATATGAATAATATATAATATAATAAATCTTGTTGATATAGCTCCTGCAGCATGAGTACCACCGGAGACGAAGATTTTCCAAGCAATTTATGTAGGCCTCCATCATCACGAGGATCTTTTCCCTGGTACAGGTCAAAATTTATGGGATAACTCTCATTCCACATATTGTATCCAAAACGAATTGGCTTTCCACGGATGCACTGCTTATGGCTTTTACTGGATGAAAGTCGTTCAAATAAATATTTTTTAATTTATTTCATTCGGAAGTAGCCGTAATTTCAAAGCTTTGTCCATTTCATTGATTTGAGTTTTATCTGCCATAGAAAAAAAATTGGAATTTGACTAAATCTATTTCTCCTTATGGCATTCGCTATCATATTGCTTTGTCCATCTCGTTCATGTCTCAGTACATTTTTTTGATAGGCAAATGATTGTACCCACTCAAACTATGAATAGCAACAAAATAAAGTGTTTCCGAATTGATGATAACTTGGTCAGATTAATTTTTGTACTGCGAATATAGTTGTGTTTGCCCAGCTAAATGCTGGAAGGAACCCTCATCAAAAAATATTCAAAAAGGTCAGTGGCGGACATCTTTTCGTAAGGTGAATCTCGACTTGATGGTTCTAAATCACTTTATATCCGGAATGGGTCGCTTTTAAATGTAAATCCATTGTTTATGCATTCCCTGTGGCATATCATAGAACTGATTTTTGTTTTGGTGATGGAGTCTCTGCACTTGTCTACGGTAAGGCTTCTAAGGTTGTCTCATACAATAACAATTTTACTTTTAAAAATCAGTGCAGACTTTTGTTTGTTTTAAAATTTACCTCGCTAATTCCTGAACTCACATACCATGACGATCTTTATCCCATATTTTGATGGCTTGTTAGTATGTATGTACATCCTAAATGGCTGAAACCAAGAAGGATGTATATTTATCTAATTGCAGCAAAAGAATCAGAATGATTCTTTTCTCCCTGTTGGATTTGTCATCAAATCTGATACAATTTAGTAAAAATGCAAATTTGTCGCAATTCCTTTGTAGTTTAGATGGCTGTCTTTCTTCGCAGCTGAAAATATCAAAAGCGCAAAATATCCTAGCAGTTCACCTTTTTTCAGTTTTGACACAGTTGCTGATCATATTTCATAGTTTTTAGATTACCTATCAATTTCTTCCTTTGTATGAGTGAGATCTCGAATTACATCCGAAAAATAATGCAAAATATGATTCTTTTCCATACATAATCGCGAGCGTTACCTTTTAACCTTTTGAATAAAACTCCATCCTTATTTATCAATTATTAATCAGGTGAAACAAAAACATACCAACAAAATTGCACTTGGATAACTAGCTAAATGTAACGTCAAAAGTTTGATGTCTGTTAATGTCCTTAAAAAGCGCAAAAATGCATTACTAAATTGCGATATTCCGATAAATCCAAAAGCTTATGCTTAATATTGCACGTCATTTTCAAAATTATTTATAATCTCAATTTAAGGCAATCCAAAAAGCGTCCAAGGCCTTAAAAATTCCACAAAGCATTTTATACAACCTAGAAGATTCAAACAGAGGAACGGATTTCGAATTTAGAAGGAATATGTCTGGAAACTTTTCCCGGAACAAAAGTCGAAATACGAAGAATAATCGCATTATTTAAGGGAAGTAATTTACAAAATATATGCCCGAAAGAAAAATATTACTTTAGAAAATATTTACCGGCAATTTATTGAAGAATCACCAGAAATTAAGATCTCAAAAAGTTATTTATATTTGGGAATTAAGAAAATGGGCTTTAGCTTCAAAAAGCAGGACGGAAGGAAACAGTGGTTGGAAATACCTGGAACCAGATTGAAGATAATTTTATTTTCAAATAAATATCAAGTTACTAAAAAGGAGGACATATATAAACCGATTTTTCTGGGTGCGACACGGGTTTTTAGCAAGAGTGGGGATAGAAGAATGTGGCAAGATGGTAGTAAATACAGTGATTTAAAAAAAACTGGAAGTGGGATACGACACGTTTTTGTTCATGCCGGAAATAAAAATAGATTTGTATGCATGCATCCGTAAATTTTAAATGTAATAAGAAAACAGCTGATTATTACTATAATATGAATAAAGTAAATTTTGAGAAGTGGTCTAAGAGCAACTTGTTGCAAACTTACAAGAACTATCCTTAATTATACTGGATATCGACACTTACTATAAACTTCTAGAAGAAATTCCGAGAAAAAGATGAAAAAAAAACGTCTTTTAGAATAGCCTGAAAAGGTGAATATCCCCTTTTCAAAAAAAAAATATTGCATCATTTGGCTAAATACCCTGTGTGCTCGGGCTACCATCCTATCATTGTCATTTTAATGCCATCGTATTGGTGTGGTCAGATGTTAAGATGTTATGACGAAGATATTGTTAAAACCACAGTGTCACCTACTGAAGATTTAAATATATGGAATAACTTAGTAGAAATTGTTCTGCAACGGCACTGGTAAAATTACATAAACCACACAGAGAAAATAATTTTTGAGGCATGGGAGGTGGAAAATAAATTGAACTTGTTAAACATCGAACCAGTGGTAATTTCTGAGTCGGATGAATTCGACGAAGAGCTATCTATTTCAGAAAGCGAAGGTAATGATCAAGAAGATATTTAGAATTTAAACTTTTAAAATCACTTTGTGTTTTACTCTTTTTCACTCATTCTTGCTAGAATGACATTTTATAACTAAATATATTTAAAAATGTAGAATTTCCATCGTAATTCTAATTTTGCTCCTGAAAATGTTTGTAGATATATTCCATCTAAAATTGAATTTGTATAACGTTCTTTGTGGAACTTTTAGAGCTTCGACGCTTTTTTAACGGTCTTAAATCTTGATTTTAAATTGTTATGAAAATAACTTACTACATTAAGCATATATTTTTTTTTTAAATAATAAACCCATGTTTCTAAACAGATGGTAGTGTGCTTCTGAATGCTTTTAATTAAAGTAACTTCGATGGTCCTAAAAATAATTTTTATAAAATATAATACACTTATTTATATATTATTATCACCTAACAGCATATAACCTAATTCATAAGTTTAAAGATATTCTAAACAGTTCGATCACTTCTTTGATGTTTTTATAATAGCCGGCTTCTTTGGCTGCGGTCATTAATCATTTGTTATCTCATACCAAACCACTACGAAGCGAAAACACTGTCCGGCCCGGTCGAGCCAGCAGTTTAATGTGTGAGGGAGGCGCCGAGGGGGTAGTCACTGTGGAAATCTTCTGTCCTACGGTGTGGAGATCTTATGGAGATCCATGGAAATATGTGGAAATCCATGGAGATTCGTGGAGATACATGGATATCCGGTGGGGATACGTGGAGATCCGGTAGAGATACGTGGAAATCTGGTGGAGGTACGTAGAGATCCGGTGGAGATACGTATAGATCCAAGAACTTCGGCTAAAATCGTGTAGAATCGGAAAAGCAAAATTTGGTGCGCACCGAGGTGCGCATATCATTTTAACTGGTATCGCGGCCAGCGGTCATATGTTTTAGGTCTTCGGCAACACGTGCAGGTCTGTTTTCGGCTGTATTGTATAGCGAAGGTAAAAGGTAAGTGAATTTAACAATTTCAGGCGAATAAAGTAAGCACTGGAAAAAAAAGAAAGAAAAAACGAAAATAGAACTTCAAGTAGAAGGATCAGAATCATTTTGTATGATTTCTCAAAAATCAAGCAAAATAGAACTTCAAGGAGAAGGATCAGAATCATTTCCTACGATTTCTCAAAAATCAAGCAAGGAAGAAAAGGAGGTGATAGTTGACTGAAATGAAGAGAAAAAAACGTCTGAAAAGGGAACTAGTAAAAACAGTTAAAGCCATAGTAGAAGAAAATATATCGACTAAATCCAAAAGTAATATTCTAACTAATTTAGCAAATACAGAAGTAACTGTGAAGATTGGGCACAATGTAAATGTAAAATGCTTCATATGTTCGATACCAATAAAGTTTTATTTTGAGAAACAAAAAGCTAATTATGCTTGGAATTTTTATAAGCATGTCCGAACTCATTTCAAAGATAAGGGCATTCAAAGCGAAGACACAACTGCAGAACCAAAACGAAAAAAGCTTAAAACAATAACAAGCTATTTTAAAAAGAGAGTGGATGATAATACAAGACAGAATATTCCTATGTTGCCAGAAATTCAAGAGCAACCTGAACTGGTAGATACTGATCAAACTTTCGACTTACCGGTCAAAGATATTCTTTCGATTTACTGGTCAAAGATATTAGCGAATATTCGAAAAGTCAGAAAATCAAGGAATCGTTGTGATTCAAGTGAAAGAGCAAAAAGGAGACTGTTAAAGATTCCCCAAGAATAACTATACATTATTTATTTTTTCAAATACATAAATGAAGCTGAAAAAGTCATAGAGGAAAACATAGCTTAAGAAATTGCTTTTTTAAAATTGTGATAAACTAACAACTAACCAATATTGGCGAGAGCGCACAATCAACGGAACAGCAAGAAAGATACAATGGTAAAAGTTTATTAAACCTAACCACATCTAAGAATAAAAATGAATCAAGCAAAGGCAATAAATATGCCAAATCATTGAAGAAATTTTGTGCTTGGATATTTTGATTTCTAATTTAAATGGAGCCCTACCCTCCATATCACCAGTACTAAGAGAATTTAGTCAACATGGAATTTTTGAAGAAGATAAACCAAGAATACTAGAACTACAAGAGAATTTGGAAAAACGGAACCTTCGAAAATTAGTATTGTTAAGCGAAGATGGCACTAGAATTAACGGAAGAATTCAACATTGCCCAGCCACATACACTAATGTTGGATTTGTACTATCCTTTAAGGTAAGGCTTTAAGGTAATCCCGAATTATGAAGCTTTCAAGTTTATATTAAAATTTCTTATATTGTTTCAGGCAACATCAGTTAAATAAATAAATAAATAAATAGCCATATATTTCCATCAGTTCATGAGATACAACGACAATTTGAAGAAGAGAGTAAAGCCAACTATGCATACTCCCTAGTTGCACAACCTTTAGAAGACAGAAGTTCTTTATTTTGTTACTGCGTATGTGGTTCAGATGATAAATTTAATGCCAATAATTGATTTTCTGAAAAGCTGGATAACTACAGTATCTATTGCTAAGGCTCAAGGAATAGCACTGTTTCTTTGTTTAGTATATACGTATTTAATATTATTTTGACCAGGTCATGTGTTACTAATGATATACATGTAATACTTTTTGATACGCGGCGGTATGAGGGTAAATCTCGGGAAAATGGACGGAAGTGTGTAAGGGGACGTGACATTATAACCCATGCGCAGTGATTAGTACGCAGCTACTTCAGCGCTTCCTTGAAAAACGTGTTCTTTCTAACGCCAGAATATAGGCAACCAATTCAAAAAAATGGTTGCCTATATTCAGGCGTCACGAAGACGAAATATACTCTTTACGAGGGCTGCTCAAATATTTGTGAAGCATACAAAATATCAAGGGCTTTAAAAAAGTATCCAGTTAAACGCTATTGAAGCAATACATTAAATTACACAACCGATGTCGATATAGGATATGTTTACACATCAGTGTCTCGAGTACTAGCAGACTAGCTCATTTTTTTTTATTTTAATAGAACTAAGTTGATGACATATTTTTGTTTTAATTTTTTCTTTAAACATTAAATGTTATGTTCAGATGTTGTCTCTTCTCTAAAACACCATAAAAAGTTGTGAGCAAAATACGGGGGTAAAATAAAACTGAGTTAGTTAGCGATACAGTCCTTCTACAGTGATAATCTATTTTCTGCCATGGTACATAATCTACTATTATTAGGTCAAGTATTACATACCGTTCGTAATAGTCTACTTACTACCTCTAAAAAGCTTGTGATTTATCCATATTATAAACATGGATACAAATTATTATTAATATCAAAGTACCACTTTCTGACAGCAAAAACGTGTTTTTTTTCCAAAGATCTAATTCCATATAAAATTGGAGAGTTATTAATGTATATGGAGGTCCGGAGGAGACCCCTGGAGATCCAAAAAAAATATCCATGGAGATCCATGGATATACCTGGAGATCTTAGGATATCCCTTGAGATCCAAGGATATCCATAGATATCCAAGGAGATCCATGGAGATACAAGAAGATCTCCACAAATGGAGATTTTCTGACGTAAAAAATCGCAAGTGACTACCCCCTCGGGAGGCGTGTCAACAAGAGGGAAACTCATTGCTCCAATAGACTCGTTACAATATCAATAGACGCAATATACTGTGTTATTATGTTCTATATTGTGAAATTAAATAATATTTGTGATCATACGCCGCTACTGTTTATATGGAATTTTAAGTTAGTCCTCCCGCCAATGCCCTAAGAATAATGGGCTAGATGTCAGCCATTTGACTTTACAAGTTCCTAACCTAGTTTTACTTGTGTGTTCAAGAATTCACTAAAACGACTGGTACTTCCAAATAAATATTAAAAATACTATACTATACTAAAATCTTATAGAAGACTTTATATTTAATGGCCTTTAAATTTAGAAAATGGTGTCAATAGTAAACAAGGAAAGCCAAAAATGCTCACTTTAATTAAGAATTTGATTGTGTACATGAAAGATTTTAGTTGAACAAATTTTAAGGAGTCCTAAAACAAACTTCGGTGTTATATAATATTTAAGGCAGATATCAGGACATTTACGAATCTAAGATTGATGTCTGGAAAATAGCTATGCGTTAACGTTTAAATCAAATGTTTCCAGTTGAAAATCAAAAAATCACTAATTCGGCATTTTTCACTGAATCGATACGATTTTGGCATATTTTGCACATAAGCAATGTAAGGAACTTTGGTTACCTTACATTATTAGTTATTTAAGCAATAAAATATTAATTGGTTTCGTGACAAAGCTCAAAAGGGTTTACAACTAGTTCATAAAAGTTTGAAAAAACACATTTTTCGGGGAAAAAAATAAAAACTTTCATTTTGTTGAGCTAGAAATCGATGCATTTACATTTTTCCTGAAAAGACGATTTTCCGAAAATTTTTGAAACATAGAAACATTTAGAGACTTTTTCTCCTAGAAATTCCTTATGGAACTGCCTCTCAGATTTTTCGATCCCAGCGACTTTTTCGGCGCTAGAATGACCCAAAATGACCTGGTAGTGTGTAAAAATGTCACTGGGTTTGCCGATTACTGACACCAGATGTTACTTAACGGATCTTGCACATAGCGCATACTATTTTATACTGAACTGAATGACAAAAGATCACACCGTCACTTATTCAAATATTGGCCATGTTAAATTTCTTGCATTCACAAAATCACTTCAAAGCAAAGGTGATATAACTTTTCCTCGGAGATAGGGTTGCCAGTCATAAAATTCAAAAGCCGGCCCTTACTTATAAATTTGGCCGGACATTTGATACCAAAAGCCGAAGAGCATTTCATTCGCCATAAAAAATAACAAAACAAAAAATCAGCCTTGTAATATTTTTATTAAACTTGATTTAAAAATAAACTTTTGCTACACAGAAACAGAAAAAGTAATCGCAAAACAATGAAATATGTATATTTATAGAAAAGAGACTAAACACATATGAACTCGAATGAAAATAATTCATACAAATTTATATCAATTGAAACTTTAGGTCATCATATAAAAGACTAATAATTAATTCAAATGAAATAATTTTTATTTACAAAAAAATATCTTTTTAATACTTAAACAACAGAAAATTTGTGTATTTATCATTTGAGCCTATTTTATCAAGTACGTTTTTTCTTTACAGATCATGTGGTAGAATTCTTGGCAACTTATTTTTAAATTGCAATACAGGAACATCATTTTGGCTAACGTATCCATATGTAGTTTATTTCGTGCTTTCGACCATTAACGAAAATACCCTTTCGATATTGGCATTGTGGCCTCGAATAGCAAAATAATAATCTGCCAATAATAATAATTGGGGTGAAATTCTGAATTTGCCAGAGAGTTAAAGTAAGCGGCCTATTTATGACGAGCCAATAATTTTTTAAACACAGACTCATCTTTTTTACTCCAAAAATATTTTAAAATTTTGAAATTGGTCAAAACATTATTTAATATCGTCTACATTTATATTTTTAGCTGATAAATCTTCAATGGTAGTTGCAACATTTACCCATATAGGGACGTTGTTTAATGTCATCCATTAAAACATTTTCAATTCTGTGGTTAAATGACGCGTCCAGGTCTACACAATCTTTGGCAACTTGGTACATATTTTTCATAACTTCCGTGGATTCGTTTACTTTGTCTGGCTGAGTAGTTTCTAGTTTCCGTAACTTCTCGAGCTCTTTTATTGGACAATTTTTTTTTGTTCTTGTATCCTTTCCTTTAGATTACTAACTATCCATTACTTCATTGACCGGAATATCACTTTTTTCTATATGCTTTATTATTATGCTTTGGTATATCGTCATAGGAGTGTAACATCCCTAAATACCATTCACTTAACTCGATCACCAGCGCGATCTTTGCCTCCAAAGTTTGCGGCGCGGGTGCTATCCGCCGAGAAAGCAATTAATTTATAGATAAGCTGTTGTCATTCAAATCAATTTACACAAAATTCGATATGGTGTCGGAGGTCTCGTTAGGTTGTGCCTGCATATCCAATAAATGTACTTGGATTGAAATATTGAGCCAGCAAAGTAATCAATTTTGTAGCACTGTGGTTACTGGCATCTGTTGATATGCTAATAAATCTGACTCTCGAGACTTCGTCTTTGACAGCTTGAATTGCATACGAATTTAATCAAAATTGCTTGGGCTTTTGTTCGGAAACAGGAAATACCTCGTGCAATTTGGAACTCTGGATAGATGCATTTACTCAGTGGTGCTGTACAATCTAACGAATTAAAAGATTGGTGATGCTTAATTGTATGATAGATCAAAGTAGCGTCTGTAGCCCGAGCTTTTTGATAATGGACCTTACTGGTATCTGTTTGCAAAAAAGTATCTAATTTTAATGAAGATGTTACGGTTCGAAGAGTATTTTTGTGTTTGTCATTCATTAAATGCTTTTCTATGTCAGCTTTACCTTTATTTGCTATCGATATTACCTGGTCACAGATATCGCATTTTGCTTCCCATGGTTCTTTTACTGATTAAAACATCTTATATTGTTGTTTTCAACCCTCAAAAAGTACACATTTTCTCTTTGACATTGTAGAATCTAAATCAATACACATACATATAATCGTCAGCACTCACAGCACTAACTGTGTAAAATTTTGATTAACTTTTACTTACTTGCAGTTATTCGGTTATCGTTTATCAAACAAATACACAATAAAATACACGCGTACTATATTACATAACTTGCCAAGCACGAAGCACAAATCAACACCAAATTGCCAAGATTTCTGTTATGCGTCCTACTAGCGACACAAGGCTATACGTACACATCCATCCATTGAAATCAATGATGAAACCATGAAACATGAAATGATGATTGGATTGATGAATCATGAAAACTTCGCGTGTAGTATGTAATATATCATATGTGACCGGCATTGAGCGTTTGTTTACTATTTTATAATGTCTAATATTTCACTTCACGCATGGCCCTCCGCACGCTACGGGGATGCAACCAACAATAAACTAACCAAAGCTAATCCAAGGCATGCCTAAAATGAAGAAAACAAATTTTACATCCTTAATCTTCAAAAAAATTAAAACTATGTCTCGCCACTGACGGGAATCGAACCCCGGCCGAACATGTCCGGCTAAAGCTGGATGCCTGGCAACCCTACTCGGAGACTATTCCTATTTAACGTATATTATGTGTGATCATAATTTTGCATTGACCTCAACACACATAATCACCTTGAAATCATATATTAGTGTAGATAATTAAAATTGGATTCTTCTGGATATTGGCTGAAACTTAAACTGTTTACGTTCTATGATTGACAACGTATTGGTACCGGAAATGTGCTTATTTATAATATATACGATCTCAATTTTTGCTTGACGATTTCACAAATAGCCGCTAGAACTTTTTCCTCGGAGAGTTCACGAGCTAATACTAAAACCGTCATAAGACAATTACTGTTAGGATTCTTTTTAAATGTTGGATCCAATATTCGTAAATTAATTTTTCAATGCCTTATAATATAATTTTAATAATGCATGAGATAAGAATCTCTGTTTATACAATGTAGCCATTTGTAAAAGATCAATAGAAAACTTGACAAATGGTGTTCATTCATGTGTAGATAAAGCGGCGTGGCTAGGAATATCCGTGGTAGTTACCCATGGCATTTCGATATCTACACCGGTGTGGACGTACGTATAGGAATTCACTTTTCAAGTGCAACATTATAATAGCAGAATTTGTAGGTCATTGTGAATATAATAATATGTGGTAACATTGGTTTTTACTGTTAACAATTTTGTATCCTGGTACATTCATAAATTCTGTACTTTATAGGTTTAGTAGGATCTAAAAATTGGTAAAATGTATTGCCCAAAAATTATAGACATATGTATTATAGGCAAAAACATATTTTGAATAATTTGCGTTTTTTTAGGCAAATTACAATTTTTGTACATTGTTGAAAAATTGGAGGAAATGCCCCAAAAGCATCGTTTTCAACAAAATTGCTGGGTTCCCAATGTTTAATGTCACCAAGAACACGTGTTGCTTCTCTTTGTACTTTAATAAACATTTATGCTGCTATAATCTGATGATTAAAAAAAAAAACAGACCAAATGGCCGGAGAGTAACAATGAGGTCGGGAAATATCCAAAATTGTAAATGGTGATGGTAAAAAGGAAGGCATAATATATTTAATCGATTTTAATAACTGAAATGTGGAACATCGCATACTTATAGGTCTGTTTTTCTTTTAACTAAGACGTGTTTTGCTTTGGTGAAATAACTCAAGCACAAGTGAAAATGTCTAAGATCAGTGGATTAAACAAAACAAGGACATTTATATGGACGCGGATAAAGTGCTTTGCTCAGTTTGCAGCAAAATTGTAAGTTACAGGTTATTTCGTATTTAAATCTGTTCACATAACTGATACGTACATAAAAATAAAAGCACATTCTATGAATAAATGTGTACACATTGCAACATTTTGTTAAACTTATTTTATTAAAAAATATAAAAAGAAAGGGAGAGAAGGAATTTGTAAACGTAAATTATGCCACGAAGTTTCATTTTCTCTATTTTGTTATAGATCACATGTAATAAAAAATTTCAAGTAGACCAACATGTGAAAACTGCAACATCTAGCAAAAAAGAATAAAACAAAGATTCCGGGTGAAAAAGTTCAGCAATCGCTCCAATGGTCTTTCCAGACAGTTTCCTAAATCATCACAGCAGGACAAGATGCTGATTACTAGGAAAAGGAAGCTGGAGGTCTCCCAATATCACATTGGAAGGAACCCCTATGGTGGCTAAGAAATGTGTCAAATATCTGGGTGTCTGGTTGGACTTAAAACTGACCTTTCAGGAATACATTCGCCTCAACACTTCGGCTGCGCTCAGTGCTCTGTGGGCTTACCGCACGGCGCTAGGGGGGGGGGGGGGGGTGTTGGTTTTGGGCCGAGAACTAAGTTGGTGATCTATAGGACGATGGTTGCATCGATGCTCATGCACGGAGCGGTCGATTGGTGGCCAGGATCCATGAAAACGGCGTCCAGCCTAGTGCTGGACAAATTGCAGCGACTTGCATGCCTTTGTATCACCAGGGCCATGAGGACGGCGCCCATAGGGGTCCTAGAGGCAATAGTGGGTTTACCTCCGTCGCCGTCGGTGGACTGAGTGAGGCACGAGGTGTCTAGAGCGGCCATGAGATTGGCGGATGCTGGGATATAGAGGGATAATAGCTTCTACCACGGCCTTTGCGGTCTATGGCGAGGCTTGTCTGGGGACCTAACCATCCTGGGTAAAACAGGTGACCTGGGATGAGATAGGCTTCCACGAGGGGCTAAACTTCCTCTTTCCTACGAAGGAGGATTGGATGGAGGGAAGGATGGGATGCTGGGATTGACTAGACGGGTCTATAATGGGAACACTGCCTGATGCTGCTGCGTACTGTGAGGCCCTGGGGCCGGAATTATCCGCCCCACTGGGCGAGCATACTACGGTTTTCCAAGCTCCCTTCTTAGGATTTCTGATGGGATGGATACATCGGATTCTTCACTTCGTACTGTTGTGTCTGGGGTACCTCAGGGGTCAGTTCTTGGGCCTCTGCTTTTTCTAATATTTATGAATGACTTGCCAAAACATGTTTCGGGAAAAATGATCATGTATGCTGATGATACTACGTGTATACTTAGTGATAGGACTGCGCAAGTGCTTAGTATTAAGATAGAGACTGCTGTGAACGAAATGAAGAAGTGGTTTGAGGCAAGTAGGTTAATATTGAACGTGGGTAAATCCAACATTGTCCTGTTTGAAAGTAAATATGTTTCTGTGAGTACTATGCCTTTTCAATATCCTTTAGATACAATTTGTGAAACTAAAATATTGGGTCTCATTGTAGACTCTAAATTGACTTTCAGCATTCATTTAAGAAACCTTAACCTAAAGTTAAATTCTATATGTTACACTGTTAGATGTTTGAGAGAGATAATTTCCATAAAAATTCTAAAGTGTGTGTATTATGGCTTCTATTCCAAAATGACCTATGCTGTACAGTTCTGGGGTGGTCAAGGCTTAAGTATTCGGATATTTAGGGCTCAAAAAAGATGTATCCGAATAATCCACAGGCTAAATTCTATTGGACATTCATAAGTGTAGAAAACATTATCCATCTACATCTACTAACCAGGAATATAATTTCCGTAAAGATTTACTCAGACCAGATGTTCCACATAGCAGTGAATATCTGAATAGTCCATTCTATCAGGGAATAAATTTCTATAACCTGCTTCCTGTGGAATTAAAAATGGCTAGCATTAATTTATTTAAAAGAAAAATTAAAGGGATGCTTGTGGATAATGTCTTCTATGATGTGTGTGAATTTAAATCGTTTCTCAGTAAAATTGACTGTGCTTCTTGTGTAATGTAGATGCATTTGTTTATTGCTGTTGTTCTTTATGTAACTGATACATAATTGTGTTTGTAATGTGATTTGATTTTTTTATTTGTAATTTTATCTGACAATTTTACTCTACCTGATTTTAATATATATTTTTAGTGACGTGTCTAATGCAAATATTGTAAAATGGACAATAAACGATTTTTGCATTGAATTTGAATTAATTATTGGCAATGTCGGTTGCAGGAGGATTTTCTTTTGCTCCAACAGCCAGGCCGCACTCATGGCGCTGGAGTCGGTCCGCACGCGCGCCCTGCTGGTGAGGGAGTGTAGGAGCTGGCTGATTGAACTCGCAAAGCATAAAAGTGTTACGCCGGTGTGGGTACTGGAAAACTGGGGTCTACCGGGAAAAGAGGCCGCTGACGCCTTAGCCAGAGAAGGCTGTGTGGGGATCGTTCAGAGTGTTAGCGAAAGAGCTTTGGAGGCCTGGCCGGAGGGTCGAGCCGAAGAGGTATGGCGGACGGCTTCGACACTGGCTCATGATAAATGGGTCCGCGAAGAGTCTACAAGGGAGTTGTTGGGCCTACCTAAGAAGGTGTGCAGGGGCCTGGTAGAACTCTACCATTTCACTTTCTGATTTTTCGTTCCTAAAAACGGGGGCAGATTTGTTCTTCGAAACGTCGAGCATTTTCCGGTCCTTTTAGGTTTGTCAGCTTCATTAGGATCACTAAACTAGCACTTGTGCTATTGACACCCTAAGGCCAAAACCTAAGCGGCTTTATTCAAAAAGCCTACAACTGAGGTGAAGTAATAGGCAACAATTTCCCTGATGAAGAGAAACGATGATTCGAGTATTTAGCCAAAAGCCTACAGCTGTGGTGAAGTAATAAGCAACAATATCCCTGATAAAGAGAAACGATGATGAGCATATTTAGCCAAGTAAAAAATCTGCATTTGAGGTTCATGAGCGATATCATAAAAACTACAATACTAAACGAATAATTGCCGTTGATTTGCAGAAGGAGAAGCTGTGTGGGGAGCAAGTCAAAAACTGGTCTACTGAAGCAACTTTGAGTTTCAAAACTTTTTGAGTCTATATAACAACAAAAAAAACCAACTGCAATATTCTGTATCGGGTTCGAGTATTGAAAGTGAAGGAAACTAACATAAAAAGAGCGAAAGAAAGTGGTGATGAGTATGAACAAGCCATATTTAAACTTCTCGAACTTGGTGTCCTCTGATTGCCATTGTAATCATGGTTTATGGATGAGAAAAATTTACAATTGCCCAAAAACTCAAAAGAAAAAAAGAAGTAGTGCATTCGCCCATGAAGTTGAAGCAGCAGTGGAAGACGTCTACACATATCTTAAAAATAGTGATAGAGAATGCCAGTTTTCGCTCGACGAGTTCATAGATCAAATCAAGGGTGATTATTGACCCGACAAACAAGAAGCCGGTAGTATGTTTTAAAAACACAGTACAGAAAATTTGTAATGATGCTTGATACCAGCAGGCGTTAAAAAATTAACAAGAAGGAAGACTCCGGATTGTTACGACGCCGATGGCTGCTGCAATTATTGTTGTGGTATCTGGAGCCAGATTTATGAGGTAGACTTGTATCCCACAACTCATTCCGTCTTAATATGGAAACAATTATTGTACTAAACAAAAAACGTAAGAACCATGGTATGTGGAATAAGAGCCGAGCGCTGGCTCATAGTCTTGCAGTTATGCCCAGATCACTGGTCTCAACAGCCCTTGTAGAAGTACGGCTTAAGAAAATCGGTCGACGTATATAGAAGCTGTTCGCCTGGAAGAATCACCAATTAACGGCGATCCATTGAAAGTTAACCAGCCGTGTTTTTCAGAGCAGGTGTACGATAATTCTGATTTACATACAATCGACGGATATACCACCTTTCACGTTATGGGTGGCATTTCCTGTATTACACATAAACATGCAGTAGCCACCAATCAATTTATTCCTCACAGGTACCCCTACCTGAGGCTTCTGAAAGTTATGGAGCTGTTCAACTAATACATCACCGGAGACATCCCATATGAACTAACGTTTGTTAGCTACCAGCTAAGTATCAATGCTTTTCTATGTGATTATAATAGAGTATTCATCAGCATTGTTAACCAGATTAGATAATATCAAAATTTTTATTTCTTTTTTGTAACTGAATTTGTATAGTAACTGCGTCGATTTTCAACTAGCACTTGAGCTCGAAGGGTTGGTTGCATTAAAAAACCTACGCAGTGAAACTTGTAGGAAATTTTATGCAATTTTAGGGAGGGAGGTCATTTACGAAAAGTGGATCATGTAGTTATAAGCAAAAAGCAGCCAAAAAATTTAATTTTTATCTATTTGTTAGCAAATCACTGATTCGAATTCAACATCCCAAAGGACATACAGAAGGAAGAAATCCAAACTGCCCTACAACTACAATTTATCTGGAGTATTAGATTTGATTCATTTTAGTTCACCTCGATTATATCTAGTACGATTCGTTTATCTTTATTTAACTTCTGTTAGTCTTGGTTGCAAGTCTAACCAAAACTTAAAAACTATTAATAATTGACTAAACGACTGGCTAGTCAATTATTACCGAGAGGATAAAAATAAATTTTTATTTAATTTTCGGTTAAAGTTGACACAGTATATATCACGAGAAGCCACAGTTATGTGTGACTTATCGTTTGTTTTTGTGTTTGATGTTTATTTCTTAAGCATAAATTCTGAAATTCATAATAATAAGGAACTTGATTTTTTATTCCAAGAACGTTCATGTAACTAATATTAAATTTGTAAATTTTAAACTTTACCTTTAAGTGCTGTAGAAGTTTAGCAGCTTGAACGCAGAATTCGTTTTCGAATCTCTTAAGGCAACCACGGTATTCACAGACAAGTAGGTCTCTCGCTTGGCGAACTAGGCACTTTTTTGATTCTGAGTAATTCTTGTAGATGTGTCCAAAATACTTATCTATAAGGATTTCCATCTCACTTTTCACCTGTAAAGAAAAAACAAATATACATATAGTAAGTTTAGGTACCTAATGTAAACTTTTTATATATAATTAGAACAACTCCTGAGGACGAAGGCTAGAACCTACAAGGGACAAGTGTCACCTGTTATTACGTGATATTCTATTGATACACAATATAAATTAAATTATTTACAGATCGATAGTACTCAGATTTTGGCGTTGAACTAAACCGGTCAACAAATGATTATAGGCAACCTGGCTTTTATCAAACGTTCAACTCTCTGACTTTTCTACTTTCGTCCGATTTTCGAAAGATTTCTAGACTTGATATGGGCTTTAAGGGGCTGGAAGCTTATTACTACCCTATCTAGGATGATGAATAAACGTTCATAAATTTGATACAAATCATATATCCTAAATCTTCAAAAAGGAGGATTCGTTTTTTGGCTACTCACAACTTTGGACTCTTGTCTGGGAACATTTTCGCAACTTTTATTGTAAGTTGATCATATTTCAAAGATAGTACATTTTTTACGGATTTTGCAGTTATAAATACCGTAATTTCATTTAGAACTTATGCAACAACTCCCAAATTATGTTCACTATTCTTAATAAATATATACATGGTGATTGAATAAACATGGTGTTTAAAGCACTAATGGCACCAATGGATAGGACCAAATTTGCCAGACGTCAGACATACCCCAAATCTTCAAAAGGGACGATAGTTTTTCTTTTGGCCTCCTAAATTGTTAAACCAGCATCTCATCACATGTAACGTATCAAACTAAAAATACTGAAATAAAATACACTTTAAAACAAAAAAAAGTAACGTACTGTTTCATAGGCTTTACTTTCTGCAGATTTTTAAAAATTGATCAGAAAAGAGGCTATAATAAAATTAACTAGAAAATATTTATAAGTACCAACAAAAATAATTAGGCAGCAACAATTTCAAAAAAACACAATTAAAATTATATTTTTCCTACCACCAGGTAAGTAATATTTTTTTTGGGGAAACTCCCATTGCTCGGCAAAGATGCACTATTTCTGAAATATGCCCTGTAAGTTTAATAATAATCATATTATAATAAATGTTAGAAAAACGTCCCTAGGCAGTGGCCCAAGTATTACCTGTTAGTAGCAAAAATATATATATCTTTTTTGCAGGTGTTGGATATATTTGATTATTGTTAAATTTGGTGCTATTCATTCGTTATTTGAATGCCCTGTATAATCAATCACCATGTATAATGCATATGTTTCAGTTACTTTTATTAAATATAATGAACACAATCCAGGAATTCTTACATCACTTTTAAATGAAATACGAAATATTCACTATAAGTCGTGCCTGTCACGTATAAGGTACTCATAGTAACCTTTAAAAAAATATGCTTGTACCGTTGTAAATGCTACCAAACCAAAAAATATAGTTTCTTCCCTTTATGTGGTTGATATCCTCTTTACCTTACAGTAGAACTTATCATACCGAACTTATCATATCTAGTCTGAACGAATTTATTTGTTAATATTTAAAGCATTAACTATTTTCATATTTTGGAATATGGGAACATACCCAAGCGGTATCGCCGGGTTCGGCTTCGAAGTGTTCGTGGTTGTCTCTCATTTTCGAACGTTCTTTTGACGAATGTCTAAAATATATTTTGACAATTGACGGGGTCTTCCCTTCCGAACGATGAACGCGCAGTTAGAGAAATGACGATTATTCATAGTCGAGGTTTAATCGTTGTAGTTATGACCATTACGTCTACTATCCTTATTAATTTATTATGAGATAAATTGGCAAGCACTCCGCCATTAATATTTTCGCGTATTATCAGCAATATCGTATAGCAAAATATTTTATGTAAAATAAAGTTACCCTTTTCAAAAGGTATGTTATATCTTTGTGTTTCTAAAATAGATACGTATTTAAATTTATTTATAGTTTAACTAGAGTCCTTTCTCCGCCCGGTCTTTCGATAACCTAAAGAGTTTTTCCAGGCTTATTCCTGCCAGTTTGAGACCCTTTTGTCGAAGTGATGCTTACCCACATGGCGTGACGTGCAGCTTCACAGAAAGCAGTAAAATTTTAATTGTGGCCAGCCAAGTAGCCGTATGAGTTAACGAATAGCCACCAACCACACTGCCAGTGAATTCCACTTCAGTATGACCATATGAAAATCACATACAAGTAGGCCCTATATTTATTTATTTTACTTACCATATCTTACCTCATCTTTTTCCAAATTCCCATTAAATGTATTTTTAATCGTTTGTATCTTTTTATCGTATATATTACCGTTTTATTCGTTATTTGATTAACTAATATCGAATTTCTTTACTATCATATACGATATTATCTTGGTTTGCAAGTATCATGCTAATATCATGGTAATTATCTAACTTACTTTTTTGTATTACGCCCTTACTGTATGTCATATAATTACTTACCTTATTTTTATCGAACTTACCCGACCGTTAAATGACTTTTAATAGTTTATTATCTTTTATCGTATCTATTGCCGTTTCTAACCGTTATTTGATTAATTAATTGCCTTTCTTCATTACCGTATATTATGTTATCTTGGTTAGTAAATGTCATGCTAATATTATTGTAATTATCTGATTTACTTTTTTGTATTTCGTATACTTACTTAAATGCTACGCACTTATTGTAATTTTTTGTAAGCCTTATGGCAGCAGACCGTCTCACATAACTACCACTTTAGGTTTTTGTCCATAAGCAGGCTACCGAATTGAGCTCACTTCGATTTCCCCTGTAAATCTCCATTGACTATATATTTTCTTCACAGGCCAATTTATTTGATTTAATATTTCTTTATTAACTGTCCACTAATATTCAAATTCAAATTCAAATTCAAAAAAAATTTATTTGTCTGTTTGTTACATGACATGACAAAAAGGACGGCCTCTCGATTATAAAAACCGTTTACATCATGCCCTATACAAGAAAAGGCATGTGCGAGGCAACCCTCAAAATAAATACCACATAATATATGAAAATATTTGTCAAACGGTCGATACACTACCATCATAAATTAATTCTCAACTCTATATAACAAATATTGCTTTAGTTGGCATAAAACTGTTTAAAAAATTAGAAAATACAAAATTTGAGAATACTTAAAGAACAATGGTGATTGGGCGGAGCAGGGGAAAACCAGACAGAAGAGCAGCGGCAAGAGACAACCGGAAAGCGAAGGCGGCGAGGGCGGTCCGACACCACTTCCAAAACCAACCAAAATATGAAAAATACATTATGCACATTATATCATCAATGGATTATTATTATCATAATAATAATAATTATTATTATTCTATTCTAGTAGATATATTTAATACACTTCTAAGAACTCTGTTGGTTAAGAAGTTTTGCTTTGATATACCTTGAAAAGGCTTTATGTGATAGCGTTTTGGATGCAGCCTGCAAACTATTCCACATTTGAATGGCTACAAATGCAAAAGCACGCTGAAACGCAGCAGTTCTGTGCTGTGGAACAACAAAGATGGAATCGTTCCTGGTGCCGTGTGTTTGGTTTAATAGAATAAAATTTTTCTTTAAATAGGATGGTGTACCCGTTCTTATAACTCTGTAGATAAAAGTATACATGTGATGCTTCCTCCGGTATTCCATGTTTAGAATTTCGGCATCATTTAAGTATGGGGTGATATGATTCCTGTATGGAATGTTGTATGAGAATCTCATACAGCTATTTTGTACCTTCTGTATAGTTTTTTTCGTGCGAGAAGATAAGGAATTACCGTATACAACATCTCCATAGTCAAAGAGTGAGAGTACCAAATTTTCACACAAAAAATATTTATGTTGAGAAGGCAAAAATTTTTTCAAATTATAAATTTTTCTTAAACGAATATAAGCGGCTTTTTGTTTATTTTTAATATGGAAATCAAAGGACAATGAGCTATCAAAAGTGACCCCCAAATTTTTTGCTTGATCGACAATGGGAATGGTGTTATTATTAATATGGATATTTAAATTGCTTTTAATGTGTACTCTAGCGTTGATATTAGAACCCAATATTAGAACTTGTGATTTCGAAGCATTTAACTTTAAGTTGTGATTTTTTGCAAAATTATCAATTTCTTGCAAGTCAGTATTTAGCTGTTCCTGAGCGGTGTTGAGATTTACCTCCAAATTTTGGTTCTTAATGGGAGTATATAGTTGAGAGTCATCAGCATATTGTTGAAGTTTAGCATATTTTATTTTTTTTGACATATCCGCGACATAAATAGAAAATAACAAAGGGGACAAAATAGAACCCTGAGGGACGCCTCGATTGACTGATTTATATTCCGATTTGAAACGACCTGATTCCTTCGAAACCATTACACAGCTTAAGCGGTTATTGAGATAATTGCTCAAAAAACTAATCGCATTTTATATTATCGCTGCCAAGGGATTAATTTATAATTGTTTTTATTTAGGGGGTTAATTTTTATTTAGGGTGTTTTATTTAAAGTGTTCTGATATATCTGTTACTTTGTCAGAATTTTAAAAATTCAGATTTTAGTTAGGAGTATTAAAAAAAGCAACTAGGCAGTATTAATGATTTAGAACTTAAGATTAAGGGTTAATGATCTTATAATTTGGGTGATATTTATTTTAAAGAATCTTATAATTATTTTAGTGCAATACCGTAATCTAAATTATGTTAGAGGCCTAATTAATTTTACATTGTGCACGTATGTCTGGGAATATATTAAATATTTAAATAAATAGCTTAATTAGGATCTTTGTTGTTTATTTTGGTATGCTGAAGCTAAGGTCAAGTTTAGATTAAGTATGCAATTTTCTTAGATAGGATGTTTTTCTAGATTTTACTATTCTAATTTCAATGCTTAAAGATCACTGATATAGTCGTATTAGAAAAATTAGTTGCGCCTTCACCCAACTGTCTACTCTACGATCCACACCTATAAATATTAACACCGCTGAGTGAACCAGGCATATGGACCAGTTGTGAAGCAATTAACTAATCACGTTACAAGCTTCCAGTCCCTTAAAGTCAATAAAATTTTCTATTCAGGAGAAGGAAGCTTTCGGAAATTCGACAGAAAATAAAAAAGTTACAGGTTGCCTAAGATGCCTAAGAACATTTAATGACTGGTTTATTTACAGTAGGAACCTAGAACATGTTTGCATGGTTTAGGTTAGTTGTGGTTAATTTGCGTTAGTTACTGCAACAGATTTCAACAACATTAGTAAGATACTGAGGGTAGTCTACTGTCATTTTCTGGAATAAAGTAAATATTTCTGAAAATCAAGTCAATACAGTTAGGATAATGAATGTATAATGAAAATTTTGGGTATATTGTATGTTTATGTATGTGTGTGAATATGCCAATAATCCACTACATATTATCATAGTTTCGTTTTATCTTTGACAAACAGTGAAATAAAGTGTGTTTTAATGTTATTATAACTAATGCCTCTTTGCATTGAATATTTGTAATCCAAGCATTGCACTGATGCTCTCTGATTTATACTATCGGAATCCTGAACTCAAAGTTTCATATACGATGAGGGTGAAAGGCGCGCATAAATTCAAAAAAAAATTAAAGGAACCTAACCCAAACTATATTAGTTCCCTGCGGAAATGGGTAAGGAAATTAGCTTTCGATGGAAGAAAAGTAACAACCGCAGGTATCACATGGATTTACCAGATGTTTATAATAAAATAATTAAATATTTGAGGGAGTACACAAAGATATGAATCTGCTACCTACAAGTCGATTTTACTCCAGTCTTCCTTAATGAAACATGAATATTCAGTAAAGGTTCTTTTAGAAATACCTGGCAGGATGATACCAAAGCTACAAGCTCTTCAAAAAGCAGTGAAGGTAAGTTAAACCTTCTTTTATTTAAAACGAAACACTTTGGTAGGGGATTGGGGGGGGGGGGGGTAATGGGAGTTACCACGTTTTTTTGGACCTGAATATTCATTAATTGACATATTCAAATGCACTGAGGGTTTGTCTTAGACGCCGTATTCACTTTGGGAACCTACTTAAGCTTCTAGCGGCGCGGCGGCCACCAATTATCTGGCGTCACCGATCATCGAGAGGCAGATTATCGAGAGTCCACTGTATTACTTTAGGAAAGTGTACGAACAGGGTAGTAATATCAGATATTTAAATAAATAAATTACGAAATACCACATTATAAAAAGAGGAAAGAACACCTTATGGGAATGTATTTTTTCAATATTGGAGAAATTGTATTGTAAGAGATACATTTTTTATTTACGGGCATCCCAATTCGCTACTACCGTAGTAGTCTGGCAACGTTGCAACCCATTGCGCCTCGATCGCGATTACCCTTACACCCGCAAGCCCTCTCCTACATCTTTGCTCCAAATAGCAAAGGACTACATACAATAATACGTCACGAGCTGAAATTGTGTGTGCGCTTAGTCCTTTTGTAGAGGTGTAGTGTTTGCGTTTTAAAGTGTTGTTAAAGAAAGTTTTCACCATTTTTTTAGTTCAGAAAAAATTTTGCTTTGATATTTTAAAATAGCTCAATATAAAATTTTCGAATAATAGCATATTTTGCACGCTTTTTAATAAATAAATAAAATTTCATATTGTTAAAAAACTTTTGCTTATTTAATTAAATAATATAATATCTTTAGGTTTTGCTAAATGACCGTCTAGCTTGGTGAACTGTATAGAGTTTAATTATTAAAATTAGTTGATTATGGTTTCGTTAAAGAAAAGGTAGTGCTCTTACAGTTTACAAAAGAAAATTGAAACAAAATAAAAGCATTTGCTAGTGTCCTTCTTAATCCATTAAATATTTTAAAATAACTTTGACAAGTAACTCAGTATATTTGAAAATTATTGATTAAGTGATATAATTATTTTATTTGATGATATGTGAAATATTTTATGGATATAAAGCTCCCTCTAGTTGTTCTAGCATCTACGAAAGTTATAGTAAATGTATGTCAATTATTAACAGCTCAGAAATACGTCACTGCATATCCAAAAAAATTCTACTATAGGTACACCCTATATTTTAAATAACCTCACGCAAAGAAATCCATGGGCCGACATCTTCAAAACAACGCCTGGTGCAAAAACTTAAATCTTGTTGCATTATTCTCTCTAAATGGCAGGCACATTTTCAATAATACGAAGGATTAAAGAAAGCTAGGCACCACAATCAAATACTGGCTACAGATACTGGGAACAAAATACCTAGTGTCCTCAGTATTCATGCAAACAGATCCATTACTATATTGGAGATTAGGACAGATCCTGATAGTGAAGGAGAAAAAATTATCAACATCTAGTGCCAAATGACTGTTGGAAATCCAACTTTGAAAATATGTAATGGAAAAGTTCATCAGTTATTGTTATTGTTAAATTGTATGTATGGTAATATTTAGCAGACTTACAGAAAAGAACCGTTCATTAATTTGGACGAACCGTATAATATCCAAGAATTATTAAATTATAAGGTCGCGACTAAAATTAAAAGATTTACTTTTCAGATTATAATTTGAAATTTAACTAAAGATGAACAGATACGTTTCTGAAGTGGGTTACTGGATCAGCGCAAAATCTCTTGGAGATAATTATTTTACATATCATAATATCCATCTTTACTGAATTTTAAGAGTTCGCAATATTGTAGGACAAGTGTATTTACCACACAACGGAGGGACATTAAATGCAGGAACGAATTCTTAGTGCTGGAGGTGGCATTATGAAAAGTAATACTGTTGTTCTACTTACGAACTAAAATATTTGAGACAATTATCTATTTGATATCTATCGCCTAGTGTACTAGTGCTAGTATATCTGCATTATTTATCTAGCGCGATAACATAGTTATGAGAGTTTTAATACATATTTACGGCAATCAGTAAATAAATAATGGAAGTTTTGAACAACAGAATAATTTTTAAAATTGCAAACCAAAATGCAGATTTGACACAATGTAATAAAACTTATAATATTCAATAAATTATTTCAATAGAAAATTACTTATAATTATTTTACGTCTTATATTAATAGCTCCTTACTATGCCATAAGCAACTATAGAAAAAATAGTCAACAAAATAAATTAATAAAACAATCAGAATGAACCACAAGAAGATTTGTTGATGAACCAATATCAGATCGTCAGAAACTAATTATAGTAGGTACAGAGGAAATTTTGTTCTCGGCATAACAAATGAAAGAAGAGAAGCTTTAATAAATTATCTTCAAAAAGAAAACTTATTTTGCATGAACACCTTTTTTAAAAAAGCAGTAAACCGCAGATGGACCTGGAGAAGCCCAGACTATAAAACCAAAAACGAAATAGACCACATCATCAGTAATAAGAAATGTATAATCGCAGATGCGACAGCCCTAAATAAATTCGATTTAGGGAGCGACCATAGACTGATTAGGGCCAAAGTAGTTATCAATACCAAACTGGAAAGGAATAAATTATTGCACTCACAAAACTTTCCAACACTAATAGAATTAAAACAACATGAAGACAAATACCAAAAAGCACTCAACAAAAAAACTCTTGCCGACAACCAAACTAATTGCTATGGGAATTAATGAGTTGGAAAACAAGATCCAATCAGACATTAGAACAGAAACAAAAATGATATGCCACACTAAAAAACAAAAGAACAGCAGATTATCTCTACGAATCAGAGAAATGATGGACGAGCGAAGAAATATGAAAAAAGACACTACTGAATATACTGAATTAAACAAACAAGTTAGAAAAAATTTAAGACGAGACATCAGAAATCATAACGCGGCACTTGTAAAAATAGTAATTGAAAACAATAAAAATATGAAAGTTGTAAGATCCACTAATTCAAACGGAAGAACACGAATACACCAGTTGAAAAGTGAAAAAGAAGATATTGTACAAGAAAGCAACGAACTCACCCACGTACTTGAAACCTTTTATGAAAACCTATACTCCTCATTAAATCAAAAACCAATCGACTTACACTCCATCGAGGTCACAAATGTTGGCTCAGAAGACATACCCGAAATATCCAACTTTAGAATCTATGAACATTCTCCTAAATAAATGCCTACAAGATGAAACAATTCCCGACAACTGGAACAACGCACAAGTCATCCTCCTGTATAAAAAGGTCGATAAACTCAATATTGAGAACTATCGACCCATAAGTCTCCTTCAACATCCATATTAATTGCTCACAAAAAAAATCACCAACAGACTAACTAAGAAATTCGACAGCTATCAACCTCCGGTTTTCGCAAAGGTTATGGCACTGTCGAGCAGATTCAAAACATCAGAGCATTAATTGAAAAATGCAACGAATATAATATAACAATGCACTTAGCTTTCATTGATTATAAAAAAGCGTTTGACTCTGTTGAGTTGTGGGCCATATTTCAAGCAATGGACAACGCAAGAATAGATTGGAGATATAGAAATCTTATTAAACACATGTATGAAAAAGCTACACTACAAGTAAAAATCCAAGAAAATTTATCAACCCGCCCGATTGCTGTTCAGAAAGGGGTGAGACAGGGAGGCACTATCTCCCCAAAACTCTTCACACTACCACTGGAGGATGTTTTCAAGCAACTTAACTGGAACCATAAAGGTATCAATACTGATGGCCAATATCTCAGTCACCTTCGCTTTGCTGATGACATCGTGCTAACCAGCAATGACGTGGATGAGTTGCGGGGTATGCTCTCAGAACTGAAAACAGCTTCGGAGAAAGTAGGCTTAACAATGAATTTAACGAAGACCAAAATCCTTGCACCAGAAGAAACACAAGGTCAGATAGGAAACCAAATAGTAGAAAGTGTTGAAGAGTATATTTACTTAGGTCACCAAGTAAAACTAGGACTAGAAAACCAACACGCCGAAATTAACAGAAGAATTCAAATGACTTGAACCGCTACTGGAAAGCTGACTCAACAACGTTAAAAATCCTAAAATATCCCTAAATATGAAGTCTAAAGTTTTGAACGCTTGTATCCTCCCGGTAATCACCTACGGACTGGAGAGAACAACTTTGACTTCTAGAGCTGCTAACAAACTTCGAACAACACAAAGTGCTATAGAAAGACTCATGCTGGGCGTCAGCCTTCGGGACCATATTATACGAAATGACGAGATCAGACGACGAACGAGGGTGGAAGATGTAATAAAACGAGTTGCCCCACTGAAATGGACCTGGGCAGGGCATGTTGCCAGGCAAGATGACACACACTGGACAAGACACATCATGCAATGGAGACCAAGACTGCAAAAACGGAGGGTCGGACGACCCTCCAGAAGATGGATGGAGGACATTAGAGAAGTGGCGGGTCGAAACTGGTTTCAAAAAGCCAGAGACAGAGAAGAATGTAAGGGAGAAGGGGAGGCCTATGTCCAGGAGTGGATGTGGAAGGGCTGATAAAGAAGAAATAATTATAGTAGATTCGAACATAAAACTTTTGCAGAACAATTCTAGAATTTTAAAAGTAATCATCCATTATAAATATAACATATCTCAACCCTTTTGTGACGACTATTGTGTCATATGTGTCCTAGCTCAGGTTTTCCTGTGACTGTTGGAACGCAGAGTACACTGTAAGCTAAGCTAAGCTAAGGAGGTATCTTAGCTTGTTCCAACAGTCAGTCATGCTTCGTACAGTAAGATTGATGGCGGCCACTGTTTCCAGGTTGTGTAGAATAACCTATTTTCATTTCTTTCAGTATGCACGTTGTAGAATGCCTATTTGTTGATTAGTTGTTATTATATTTTAGTTGTCCTAAGTATTAACAGTATATTGAAAATTGAAAAAAAAATCCATGCTGAAGGGTCCTTGTCCAAAAATTGGGTGTCGATGTTGAATCTCTTGAAAAAGTTCATTGATGAAGGAAGGCTGAATGAACCTTTTAGTCGTCCCGTATTTAAAGCCGTTGTATCGTAGCAGAGTGCCTGTACTTTATCTACTGTAAATAGAATTATTTGATAAGAGATCGTTGATATAGAGCAGGAACAATATGGGAGATAATATACACCCTTGAGGAACTCCGGCATTGATTTTAAATTCTGAGAGATGTCCATCAGTACCAACTTGGGTGCTTTGATCCCTTAAAAAAGTGGAATGTTCTATAAGTAGTACTGGTGGTAGCCCGTACGCTGTCAATTTGCATAACAAGTCGCCATGCTACACCCTATCAAATGCTATGGATATGTTGAGAGCCACTTCATGAGATTTGCCGTAGCCCTCGATGGCTTTGGTTCACAAGTGCGTTACGTAAGTCAGGCGATCTCCCGTTGATATGTCCTTGCGGAAGACATATTGGCGATCGCTTATAATGCCTGCCGATTCCAGATATTTTAAGAGCTGTTCACAGGAGTCTGGGTACGCCAGAATGGATTTCATTATTCATTTACATATTGCCAGATTGCGGCACTTCACGCATTTATATATCATATGATTCCGATGAAACGTTGACTATTATTTCACTTCACGTATGACGTTTCGCTCGCTCCAGGGCACAATCAAACAAAACTAACCCAATTCTAACCCAAATTAACTCAACTTTAAAAAAGGAATAAACATAACCTTAAAAAACATAAAAACATCTGTCGGATCAAACTCGCGCCATCATGTCACAAGCACAGCCATTTAACCACTATACCACCAGGCTCTGGAAGCAATTGATCAAAAATTACGCATTACGTATGCCCATGCGTGAAGTGCCGCAATCTGGCAATATGTCAATGAATAATTAAATCTATTCCGGTGCACCCAGACGCTTATGAGCTGTTCGTTGATCAGTTACTCCATGGCTTTGGACATTCAAGACAATTGGATGGTTGTTAGTTTAATATAAACCATCCCTTAAATTTACGATAAAATAAATCTTACCTTTATGATCATCTTGCTTCACAGCCACATTTTTGCGCTATTAACTTCGCCCTTTTGGACAACAGTTTGTCACAAGAACTAAAAAGGCTATTTAAAATATAAGTACGCACAAAATAGAATCAAACTGCCAAACTGCTGCAAGTTTGAACATGTACTTAATTTATTTTTCACAAATTTGTACTTATACCACTTTTCTCGCAGGACTGCCAATTAAGTAACTCTAAAGAAGCTGAAAATCTTGGAAATACCTCGGGTGATAAACCTGCTGCATTTTTAAAAAAGATAAATCTAAAAATGAAATTATTAGTAAATATCATTATAACATTCAGAATAAAAAAGCAGCAAAACGTTCATGCACTTTGTCAAGTTTCGAATTTGTTTTTGGCAAAATGACTAGTATAATATCATTGTATTTAATTACTAGTTTGTTATGTTCCTGTGGTATTGAGGTGTTATTAAATTTAGTTATTCATTTGCTTTTGAGGTGCTTTATAAGTATTATGTTTTTTGGAAGAATTCATTAATTTTCGTTTAATGAATTATTTAATTTTTGAAGTGTCCCTTATCCGCTTCAGTTTTTAGCAAAGGGAGCCGAGTGGCATGAAAGTTAAAAGGAATTAAAGCAACACATTCGCCTTTATTTATTAATATTAAAGCACTGTCTCTAATATTAATTTTTACACAAAAAATAAATAGGTATATAAGATAACTACACTGATTCTCTGGTCAAATATTATTTTCCACGATTTTAAACCATTAAAAATGCTATCAGCACTAACTCAACCTGTTTCCCTAAAAGAACTATTTGCCTGCGATATATACTAAATCATAGAAACGTAGTGCTTTTTTCTTTTTGTAGAAAGCTACTTTAATCCACGAAAGTTGTTCTATGTAAAATGTCGGAAACAGTATTAGATATGTTAGGAGACATTTGGTGACCGTGTATGCTTTTCAAGGGGTCAAAATTTGTTTCAATTTACATTTTCCTGTACAACACGTAATAAATTAGACAGGAAACATAATACATTTATCATAAAGTTACCGTTTCTAAGTTATGAAAAAATAAATATTGAAGATTTATTATATTAACGTAATTCAATCAAATAATTTTTATAACGACTGCTATTACAACGGATATTCATAATATCCTTAATTACAAATATAAATTAATTGTGCTTCTTCTGGCATTTTGTTATGGGCGTATTTACGCCTTTGTAATAGATACTTCAGCTCCCAAGGTGCAAATTGACACTAAATCCTCGTAGTTTGATTTACTGAAATCATGTGTGTACAGACCTGTTTGAATTCAGGTTGACCAGAAATGTCGGCAGAATAAATTTTATCAGCAAAGTTACTTAAAGTTAATTGAAAATATTTTAAATAGTTTGCGGTTTGCATTATATCCCAGATGGATCAGTTCCAGACATTGCCAGACAATTTACTCAAAACCTCTCATCCGCTCTGACGTTGCAAAACACCAATATGTATACAAAATGCAGGGTGGCCCAATGAAAACGAAACAGGGGCCTTTTCGAGTATTTAAAGTAAGTTTTTGGAAAAATCCTGGGACACGTCGATTTTGGCAAAATTGGAATTTTTGGGGTACGCACCAGCTGCGAGGGGTTAGTGTCGCCCCAAAATTACAATAGAGAAAGTGGTAGAATGGTACCTAGTTTTGAAGGTACTTTGATTATCTTTACAAACCTTTTGATTTCTTGATTTGGTCTATTCGTTTGGGAGATTTTACTTTCGAAGTTACCACGACGACCGCGACGGTCAGATTGGAAAAATCGCTCGTACTCGTCTATTTTTATTTCGAGGGGAAAATATTTTGCTCATAATTTCAACTTTGTCACCTCTACCCCCTCAGCGGAGTGAGATTCGACCGTTACAGCTTCCTATTTTTTTGAATTTGATGCAGTAGTTTTCGAGGAAACATGTTAAAAAATCTGACAAAAACTTTTCATACAAATTTTTCATAGCGTTATTCGCATCTTTTTTTATATCCAAGAATGCCTTTACTTGCTTATTTACAAGTAAGTACCTTTTCTACTACAGAAGTCGCTTGTAATAATTTTTTATCTTCCGCTGAAAGAAGAAGGTATAAATAATTCCACTTATCTACATTTAGTATTATTTCACAGTATTTTGAACGGTATTATTTCGGCCTAATCATTTTGATCAAAATGGTTTATTCAACTGCGGAAAGACTATCGATAATTGAAATGTAGGTGTGCCAACATTACAGCACAGTTGTTTGATTACCGATATCCGGAGGAGCATGTTAACCGAAAATACGTCCTTGAACTTTTACCCAAATTTTGGGAGATAGGATCGGTGGCAGAAAAAGAGACCCCCCCAAATAAAATAGTGGGAAACGAAGCAATGGAATTTGATGTTTTGGACCACGTTAATATCGACCCAACGCTAAGTACCAGGCTATGCTATGCTCTACGAGTACCTAGTATCCAATGAACTGGGATACTCCTCGGCAAGGGTCGTTGGTAGAGTCTCAGCTTAGATACTGGATTGCTTTTTGGGGCTTATGCGGCCAGCAGCCGTTTAATTCAGTGTTCGTTCTTCAGAAGAGAGTAGTTAGGTATCTGAACAGGGCAAGATGACGGGATCATTGGAGGCCTTTGTTTCTTTCATCACAGATTTTAACTTTGGAACCATTGTTTATACTTGAAACAGTATGTTTAATTCATAAAGAACGTTCTGTGTCTAACAGGCCTGGGCACTATCAAATACGTCAGTCTGAAAATATTCCTCTGTCAGTCCCTAAATCGCCTTTAACAAAGGATTTATTAATTTACAACCACCTGCCTTTGCTTTATAGAAATATTAAAAGTTTCAAATTGTTCAGAATACTTTAAAAAAATAAGGCTTACTGCAATATTGTAGAATACTACAATGACAGACTAATGTGATATTTTTGGTGATATAATTTGTGTTTATTGTTGTTGGTTTTTAAATAGTTCTTTGTTTCATTTTTCTTGTTTTTTTTACTCTTAATGTGTCTTCTTAGCTTATGACAAACTATGAAGTTTATAACGTCATATATTTTTTTCTTTAATGATAATTATGTATATTTACCGCTTTGTCAACAAGTTTTTTATACTTGAGACAATAAAGCATATTTTGTCTTTGACAGGCAACTATCTGCAGGCTTAAGGTTTATATTCAAAGAATTTTAAAAGCCCATAAATTTCACCCGTGCAAAATTAATCTTCTGCACGAATAAAATAAGGATGACTTCAATAGACGTTTGCAATTTTGCGGGTAATTTGTTGTTCAACATTTGTTTTTCAAATGAGTGTTCGTTTTTTCTGACCGGGACTGTTAATCCTCATAACTGTGGGTATCGTTACGATGAAAACCCACACTTATTTCATAAAGTTCACACTCAACATCTTCAGAAGCTAAACGTGCCGGCTGGAATTTATGACGACTGTGTTGCTGGTCCTTTTTTCTATCAGAATATCTTACAGGACAAATAAAATTGCAATTGTTACAAGACAGTGTCGATTCCGCATTGGCACACATTCTTGAACAAAGTGACCGTAACAATGAGAATGAATTGATATTTCAACAAGATGGGCCACCTCCTCACTATACCCTTGCTGTTCGTCGGTATTTAGATTAAGCCTTTCCTGGCAGATGGATCAGCCGAAGAGTTCTACACATTTCATTACTGCAAGGTCACCAGATTTAAGTCCGATAGATTTTTTATAGGGTCACTTAAAAACCAAACTTTATAAAACTCAGCCGGCATCTCTAAATGACTTACGTCAATGGATTTTTAATGAATGTCGGAAAATGCTGCAGAACATCCGAAACAGCTTTGAAAAAACCTCTATCATATTTTGAACACTTGTAAAATAGTAGAGAAAATGTATTATTCTCCCTTTGTAAGGTCAAAAACTTAAAGCTGTATTACAAAAAAACTCGTTTTCTCAGAAATAATGTCATTATAACAATTTCAATTAAAAGTTGAATGTTGAATTTTTATTAAATTTAAAACCTCTTTTCCTCATACCTACTACATTAAATTTAAAAAAGCAGGAAGCGTTGAAAAGAGAAATGGATTAACTTTCAAATGAGGTATCGCTTGACCCAGTATCAGTATAAGAAGGGTTGACCCCCAGCGAGCGTTTTACTTAGACCAATAATTGTGCCCCCAACCCGCATTAGAGAACCTCCAGGGTGCCGGTCTTCCTTAAGAAAGCTCGCATCTTCTTCAGACTAACACGACCACTGAATCTGGCTCGATCAGCGTCGTGCCAAAGATTCTAAATCTTACCCACGTCAAGGCGGGGCATTCCGTAAGTAGATGGTATGAGGTCTCATGGTCCTATATATACCATCTACGCTCCCTCTCCTCTGCAATTCTCAGCAGAGTCAGGTGCCGCCTGAGCCTACAGTGTCCTGCGTAGAATTCTACCAGTGCCCTGTACTCCTTCGTTGGTAGGCTCATCCAAGGCCCCTGGTGTGTCTGTCTCATCCCCGAAGCGGTCCGCCATACCTCTGCAGCCCGCTTTAGCGAAAATAATTATTAACACATGATTTTTTTGCCCAAAAGTTTTCCAATAATGTTCTACACATGTCATTACTGCAGGGCATTTCCTATATTTAAATAAGCGAGGAATACACAATTTTGCAACATCTTTTTGGTTCGATATTCTTGGCATATTTTAAATAGTTACGAAAGGCTCCATAATATAGTATGCATAACGGCAGAAAAATTTGTAGTATTTTAATTCAGTTTAAATAGTTTTATGCGTTGGGTTAATTTTGTTTACTCTCTCATTTGCAGATTCATGGAAAAGCACTTTGTTGTAATTTTTTTATGCCAGTGGTTTTATTTTCCATTAAATACCACCGAGTGTTGAATCGATGATATCGTAAGAAATCCTCTATTTGAGTCAGGGAACATAATATACGTTTAAAAAATTTATCTAATACTTATTTCATATAAAGAAGAAACAGCAACGGCATTTCCATAAAAGGGGCCAATTCAAATTTGGGTTGGTATGGTGTGGTAGAGGGGTCGCTCGGCAAGATTTGCCCTTCAACACGTCCACCACAATTATTGATCTTTTGTGTATACCATTCTATGTTACACGAAAATTCCTATCTCTTTCGGGGGTTGAGCTTTTGTAGATCTCCAGGTGCCTCAAGGGCATTTTCGAGATGCCTCAACCTTTGGCGAGTCAGTGCCTGACATTAGCGGAGTAGGTGTTCTGTCGTTTCACTGCATTGATCGTCAGTGGTTTTACCCATTTTATTTTAGGTGGTACCTCCAGAGGCCATGTCCAGTGGGAAGGTCTACGACCAGTTTTATCTCTTTTTTTTGTAGCTTGAGAAACTTTTTTGTGTAGTTAGGAGAGTAAGAGATGAGTCTTTTGTCTTTCCCCTGTAATATTGCGGTCTTCAATTATTACAAGAAGCGATCAAAATGGAGTTTTGTTTCCATTGTATCGGTTGGTTTGGTCATCGCCTCCATCTGGTTGTCCTTCAGAATATTAAGGTGACCAGTTAGGTTTCCTGATTTCAGTGTTTGTGTCTGAGTGACTCTATTCGCACTGGTCCAGACCTTCTTTTCTATGCATATGTGCAGCGGAAGGAGGCCAAGTAGGGCTTCCAGAGCTGCTGTGGAGCACGTTTTAATAGCCTCTGTTATACCCAGACAGGCGAGCCTTTGTACTCTTGTTAGCCTTCGCTGTGTTTTTATTTCCTTTGTTTTTAACCAACACACTAAGCAGGCGTTGGTTATAATAAGCTTTACAACAGTGTTATAGGACCACAAGATGATGGAGGGTTTTAGGCCCGATGCTTTACCAAAGAGTCGTAGACAGATCCAGAGCGCTGCAGTTGCTTTTTTGATAGTTCTTTCCAGGTGTGGGTTCCAGGTTAGTTTGAAAGCTCTACCGTTGTCCCTTCCAAAGTGGGTGTTTTGAGGTTCAGCTTTCCTGTTTTTGTGAAGAATATCACTTGATCACAACGGTTTTGCTTGGGTTGACATTTAATCTTTCCTGTGTACACCATGTGCTGATAAGGTTGAGTGCACTTTGCATACGTTCTGAGAGAACATTGTCATGCTTACCTCTTATTATGATAACTAGGTCATCTGCGTAACCTTGGACTCCAAAACCTGCTTCAGTCAATCTTACCAGTAGATTGTCAATAATCAGAGGCCGAAGCATAGGCGATAGAACCCGTCCTTGGGGGCATCCCTTTATTACTTTGACTGTGACGGCTGTTTCTCCAATTGTCACGGTTACTTCACGGCTAGTTAGCAGTGAATTGATTCATGCGAGGTGTTGTCAAATGCACCTTCTATGTCTAGATTTGCACACAGCGCCACTTCTTTTTCAGCCAGTGCATTCCCTATATCGCGGACGAGATTTTGAAGAGCATGGGTGGTATTTTTCGATGGTCAGTATGCGAATGGTTTTGCATGCAGTGGAATATTAGAAAGGAACTTTCTTCTGACGTGCCTATTGATAATCTATTCCATCGTTTTAAGAAGGAAGGAGGTTAAGCTAATGGGGCGGTAAGACTGGTTTGTACGCTACCTTAACTTTCCTACAGTGCAAAGCTAGCTGTGAAGATTGATTGAATGTGTAGTAGTAGGTGCTCTATACCTTGCTGTAACAAGGCTGGAAAGGTTCCATCTAGTCCCGGTGATTTATAGGGTTTAAAGCTATGTATCGCCCATCTGATTGTGTTACTGTGCTCTATTCTTTAGTAGGCCGATTTCATTTGAGTGCTCCTTGGATAG
>MU188971.1:105501-145394 GCA_016904865.1 Pissodes strobi | reverse complement strand
CCTCAGAAAGTATTGTAGGTGCTCCCACATTTTGTTGATGCTTATTTTTAATTTTATTTAGTAAAGTTCTTCGAGGAATGTTGTAATTATTTGAAGCTTCTGAGATTTTCAGCCTGCCTCTTCTAACTTGGTGAATGGCTTCTTCAAGTGCTTCGTCCGTATAATCCCTGTAGCGCCGGGAACCAATGGGTCGTTTGTAGCTTCTTGGCATTTTCTTTTGACCCTAAAAGAAAATCTATCAATATTTGGATAAGCCAATGTAAAAACATGGCACTATATTAAAATTGGTGCCCAAGTTTTTTTGATAACTTTGGCAACATCGTTTTATAATGGTTATAACCTCAAAAGCTACACAAAAAACATATTCAAGTTTCAAGTTTCTATTCTATGTATTATTGGTGGTACATACCTTAGTATAGCAGAGCTTCTAAAAGTTGACAATTTTGGCAAAATAGATAATATCTTCTAGAGTTTTAGCTGGGTTTGTTTGACACTCACGAAAGCGCGGGACTCATGCACCTGCTTCTAACGGATAACTGAAAGTGTTTACTAAGCTTGCAATGTTGCCAGTTTTAAGTAAAAACATTTATTTTACAATAGATGCATTGCTTGGCAAAGTTACCCCTTTAGGTAACGGTTATTTTTAATACCCATTTGGAATATCTCAATTCTTATTTATCAATCATTAGTCAGATGAAATGAAACCTTACCGTAAAAAATTTACGTCGATTACTAATTAAATGTTACGTCAAAAGTTTGATGTCTGTTAATATCATTAAAAAACGTAGAAATACACTACCAAAATGCGATATTCCGAT
The DNA here is from genome assembly GCA_016904865.1 of Pissodes strobi. Classification (NCBI taxonomy): domain Eukaryota; kingdom Metazoa; phylum Arthropoda; class Insecta; order Coleoptera; family Curculionidae; genus Pissodes; species Pissodes strobi. The sequence continues at coordinate 144,576 of MU188971.1, read as the reverse complement.
GAAGCCAAAAAACTTATGCTTAATGTAGTAAGTTATTTTCAAATGATTTAGGATCTCAATCTAAGGGAATTCAATAAGCGTCCGAAGCCCTAAAAGTTCCACAAACCACATTATCCAACCTAGAAGATCCAAACAGAGGAACGGATTCCAAATTCAGAAGGAATATGTCTGGAAAAGTTTCCCGGAGCAAAACTCGAATTACAAAGAATATTTTGCATTGTTTAAGAGTTGTGTGTTGGGGAAACACCCCAACACGTGTAGAAACTATCGTTTTTCACCGTATAATTTGGTGATAACACCCTGTATGTACGTAGAATGAATGAGCCATAATTAAACACAAAATAGATTTATTTCACCCCGGGTACAACACAATTTGTACATTTAAATCAGCAAATGTCAAGTTCTTGAAAACCCCTTAGTCCAACCCTAGACGGACGATCCCTTAATGCGATCCTGTACACTTGCTCTGTCTGTATAATAGATTGCAATATAGCCAACTTTCACTCGGAAAGGAAATCGTTCTTAATCGTTTTCAATTAAATATATTTGTGTCTCAAATCAGCAGTGTGAAAATAGTCTTTTTTTTTTATGGCAGTGGCACACACACTAAAGGTAGATCCTATGGCGCTCGACGAGCGGTGTGTGTGCGAAGATGTTGATTGACACGGTTCTTGAATATTTGTAGGTTGTAATTAGTGGGAAACAGATGTCCTGGAAGTGAGTTCCACAGTGATGCAGTGCGCCAGACAAAGGAGTTCTGGTAAAGCGATGTTCTAGGTGTTTCTAGTTGTACGACGAACTGGTGCGCTCCTGCCGTCTGTCGGGACTGCCTGACAGGAGTTGCCAGGGGCGGGATTATGTGGGCCAAATCCTGGGAACATCTGCCGTGAAAGTATCTGTAAAACAGAGACATCTCGGCCACATGTCTGCGATGTTCCAGACTATCCAGATTCCGGGTCAACTCCGGATCGCCGACGAGACGCACAGCCCTCTTTTGAATGGAATCCAGCAGCTTTAGGGTATGCTTTGGTGCGGCACCCCAGATATGTGAGCAATATTCTAAGCACGGTCTTATTTGCGCTTTGTACAGCAAGAGCAACTGCTGCGGTGTATAGAGTTTTTTGTTGTGAAATAGCGCACCAAGCTTCTGGGAGGCTGATTTTGCGATGTTGGCAACATGGTCATGCCATGACATATTGCTGTTGACCAAGACACCCAGCAGCCCGATTGACGAGGATGAAGGAATGGTCGATCCTGCCATAATGATGTCAGGGCCCGCTGTATTGGCCCTCTTAGTAAACGTTGCTGCTTGGGTCTTTGCTGCATTGAACTGGACCAAATTTCGGTCGCCCCAAGTTTGAACTTTCTCCAGGTCATGATTAATTGCTGTAATCTGCTCCTGATCTAAAGTGGGAGACAAGGGTACTGTCATCTGCAAAACTGTAAACAGGATTATTCGTTTCGATCAGCAGGTCATTAATATAGATGAGGAACAGAGTTGGTGAAAGTATTGCGCCCTGAGGCACGCCCGCGTTGATGGCGAATGTGTCCGAGATGTGTCCATCGACTGCAACATGTAGGGATCGGTTCTTAAGGAAACTGGCCAGCCAGCTGCAGAGAGAGGCGGGCAGTCCCAAGGACGGCAGTTTGTTGAGCAGTCCGTCATGCCAAACTCTGTCGAATGCCTTTGAAATATCCAACGCAATCGCTCGAGACTCTCCGTAGTTTTCAATTGCCATACTCCATACATGAGTGACATAGGCCAATATATCCCCTGTCGATCTCTCTTTGCGAAAGCCGTATTGATTATCGCTGATTATTCTGTTGCTCTCGAGGTACTTGAGTAGTTGCTGGTTGACTACACGTTCCATGACTTTGGAGATTATTGGAAGCAAGGCAATCGGGCGATAATTTGAGGGCGTGGTTTTCTTGCCTTTTTTTGGAACAGGTTGCACTCGAGCGACTTTCCAAGAGGATGGGTAAATCCCTTTTCTGTAAGAAAGAGAAAAAAGCCTGGAAAAAACAGATGTTAGTTCGTTGGCGCAGTTCTTTAGCACGATGGCAGGTATTCCGTCCGGTCCTGATGCCTTTTGCGTATCTAGTTCTTTAAGGATTTTGCGAATATCACGATGAGAAAACTTGACTTCTGCCATGGTGGTGTTGATGTTCGGTATAGTGGGGAGAGTCTTGCTTTGGGGCACGTCTAAGGTAGAGTGCGATGAAAACATTTTGGCGAGCATGTTTGCTTTTTCCTTGGCTGTAGTCGCCGTGATGCCACGTTCGTCCGTCAAAGGTGGGAGAGACGTTTTTGTAAAGTTTTTACTTACTGCCTTTGCTACCGACCAGAAATTCCTGGAGCCACTGGGGCATTGCAAAAGTTTATTCCTGATCCTTTGATTGTGTTTGTCCTTAGTTTCGTCGATCACACGCTTGCACTCGTTTCTCGCTTCGATAAATTGCGATTTTCAGCGGTCTGATTTTGCTGCCAGTACTTATCGGCTTGCTGTTTCCTTCCTACAGCTCTTTCGCATCTTTTGTCGAACCAGGGCTTTCCTTTTGATGGTAACTTGATGGAATTTGGGATGTATGCTTCCATTCCTGAGGAGATTACCTGCATGATCTCTTTGCAGCAGTCTGACGGGTCGTCAGTGGCAAAGCAGACGTCGAGCCAAGGAAAATCTAGGTAAAACTGCCTCAGATCGTCCCAGTTTGCAGAATTGTAATGCCAGATTTTGCGAGGCAATGGTGGATCCTTCTGTATGAGTGGCAATTCACAAACCGTTGTAATAAGTTTGTGGTCGGAGGTACCTAATGGCGGACCAACTGTAACCTTGTACTGGTCAGGATTGGTGGTCAGAAAAAGATCCAGGAGGGCGGCGAATTCGCCCCTCTCTGAGATTCGAGTTGGTTCGTCTACAAGTTGAGTAAGCCCGCAGCTGATGGCAAATGCTTCAGCCTCTCTACCTTCGTTGTCGGTCTTGTTGTGATGTTTGAGCCAGTTGGTGTTGTGGGCATTGAAGTCTCCCAGAACGATTATTTCTGAACTGGGGTGATCGACCTGTATTGAGTCAAAGGTGGTAGCTAGTGTTGAGAAAAAGCTTTGGTAGGCTCTATCGCTCGGAGGGCGATAGAGACAACATATAAACTTGGTTAATCCCTTGGCGGTGAACTTGAGCCACATGACGTCAAGGTTGTTCGGTTCGAGTGTTTCCTCGCAGTGACATGAAAGGTCGCTTCGGACAAAAAGGCATATTCCGAACTTATATCTAAATCGGGTATGTAAGTCGTAACCAGGATAGAGGTAGTTCACTGTTGTTGTTGTAGAACATACTTGTGTTTCTGTAAGGGCTAATATGTGTGGTCTATTTGCTTGTAGATGTTGGTGTACCGAATTTATGTTTGTATTTAGGCCTCTTATGTTGCAGAAATCTATTCTAAATTGGTTCGGTATCTTTGCTGTCTGTGAAATGCGGAATGAAGGGCTCCCAGGGCCACCCAGCGCCCGGAGATCCGAATGGCCGGGGAGTTTACCTCCGGAATATTTTGATCCTGGAAGCACCATCATGTCCATATATTCCTACTGTGAAACCCGGGATCACCAGCGCGGAAGCGGAACGTGATTTGGGAAAACCACTTAGCGCTCCCCAATTCTGGTGGGGTGGTCTTTCACCGGACGATGCGAGTAGGCTTATGCATCTACCACCTAGGGCCGCTTCCACTCGAAGCATCGGCCTCAGACTCATTCCTTTGGCGGTCCCTAGTCTGACAGGGGTAAAAATGGGGTTTGTTGGATCACTCCTCAGTGATCAGCTCCAGACTTTGTACTTTGGTGTTCTCCAGCCTGGAGGATGACGATGGGATTTGATGGGCCACATCCCGTGGCAACTCGGAATGGTGGGGGTGTCACTCCCCGTAATCAAACTGCTCTCACCAGTTTGACGTTCCTGCCAGCCAATACAATGCAGCCCCTCTTGTCACAAACTGTCATTGATCAGCTCCAGACTTTGTACTTTGGTGTTCTCCAGCCTGGGGGAGGACGATGGGATTTGATGGGCCATATCCCATGGCAACTCGGAATGGCAGGGGCGTCACTCCCCGTAATCAAACTCCTCTCACCAGTTTGACATTCCTGCCAGCCAATCAAACAAATCTGTCAAACAAAGAAAGAAGATGTTTTCCCCTCCTCAGATAAAAACCGACGCCGAGTTTTCTCGCGTTATGGTCCCTCCCGAAAGATCGTATTTCAGTTCAGTTAAGACGTTCGCTTAAATAGCAGTAAAACGTGCTGTTCTCCGGCCAAAGGTCAAATTCCTTTTTGGGCCCATTTCTCTTGTATGCACAAATATTAGAGAGTATTTCGTGCACCTCAGTTATCTTTGTCCAAGGTTGGACAAAGACCTCCTTTTGAGTTTTTTAAAGCAATTCTTCGAAGTCAGAAACGATAGCATCCCCGTTCCCGTTGGAAATTGGAACATAAAATGGCGGAAGGCAGACTGACATTCCTGGTCGAATTTTCCTGTAAAGCAAGGCAGGTAAAGCACTCAAAGTGAAAAGGTATGCGGTGTGAAAGTTGCTAAGTTGGAGAACGAAGTATTAAAATAAGAAAGAAAAAAAAACTAATTTTTAAATCAAACAATCAAGACTCTTCAGTCTTCAGTCGACATTTCTAATTTTAAGAAACCTTTTGTAATTTTAGTTTTATACTTGAACGAATGATGAGTGATTGAAAGTTTAGGTCTAAGTATTGTACATATATATTTTCTATTTAACATAGAAAACACTGTTTATTTATCTCCATTATATTTAAATGCAATTTACACCTGCATTATTAAATTATATCAATACCGAATACATGTTTCAATTTCTCTCACCACCCTATGTTATACTGTCCATTAAAAGTGGTTAATTCAAATACCACACCCTTCTTTATGGTTTTAAGCAATAATAAAAGAATTTGTTTATCCCGACCAAAGTGATTACAAAATGTATGCCCGAAAGAAACATATTACTTTAATAACTATTTACCGGCAGTTTATTGAAGAATCACCAGACATTAAAATCTGAAAAAGTTCATTATATTTGAAATTTAAGAAAATCTGTTTTAGCTACAAAAATCAGGACAATAAAATAATTTATCGGAAATGCCTGGAACATTGAAGAGAATTTTATTTTTGAATAAATATCAAGCTGTTAAGAAAGACAACATAATCCGGATTTTCTGGATGTGACATGGGTTTTTAGCAAAATTGTGGATAGAAGAATGTGGCAAGATGGTAACAAATACAGCAATTTAAAAAAACTGAAAGTTGGATACGTTACGTTATTGTCCATTCCGGAAATAAAATTGGATTTGTGACAAATGCATCCATCATTTTTAAGTGTAATAAGAAAACAGGTGATTACCACGATGAAAATATGAATACCGTAAGTTTTGAGAACTGGTTTAAGGATCAACTTATTGCAAACTTAGAAAAACCATTCTTAATCATACTGGATAATGTAACTTATTATAATTGTCTAGATGAAGAAATTTTGAGAAAAATCTGGAGCAAGAAACCTGCCATGATAACACTCCTGCTGCCAGAGGAATTGACTTCCAAAGCGAGTGAGGTGTTCTGTTAAAGGACAACAAAATAATTATTAGGGTTAAATAAGTGCCTGCTCTTTTGTGGAAACACTTGGGGTTTTTGGAACAATTATTTGTTTAGGACAAGCCATAAAAGGCAACCTTAACCCTTTTATATACGACAAAGTGGTTTTGTAGGAGGTATATTGAGTCCATTCTTTGTATAGATATTGCAGACGACCAACCGCATTATTACTGACCTGTTCTTGAAGATGTTTTACTGGCGCCTCGATTGTTGAAGGTGATCTTTCCTCCTCCCGGGTCCTAGCATGTTCGTTTCGGACGGTAAGTTCGTCGAAGTTGCTGTCTGCGGTACGATAGTAGAGCTTGAGTTTGTAATAATTGTGTGCTGCCCAAAGTGGACTCTTCGCATTTAAATTCACTTTGGTAAGGTCTGATATCTATTTCGAACCACTCTTCTGTATCCCGGGCCGTAGTCATTTACTGAATTGTTTCTTATTTTTTGCTGCATTTACTCTTTCGTCCAGCTTTTCTTCAAACATTAGATCCGAGATCGGACCGTCTTATAGTGTATCCCGTAAACCCTTGCTCAAATTTATTAAGAACAATTCCTTACGGGAGTGAGATTCAGAATGATGAATGTCTGTCAAGAGTCTACATGTGTTGCCGAGAGTCTCTATTTTCAGCTTATTCGCCTCCCTCCCCCTTTTCCTACAATATGTCTGAGATGACTCGTGCACTTAGCTCGTGTTGGATATTAGATAGCATTTCGTCTCATTTCAGAAACTCGAATATTAACGGCATTTTTTACCTCAACTTTCAGTTTTGGAGACGAAAAGTCTCGCATGAGCGTCGTTCACCTGTCGTTTGAAAGGCCACCTGGAAAAAATAAGTATATTAACTGGTGGGCCAACCGAGGCATCCTAGGTAGATGACTCTCCCAGAAGTGACACAATATCTACGCCACTACCAGGTGTTTGCCCTGATGAGAAAACATACAATACCGGTTAAGAATTTCATAAACCATCACCATAAGTGGTAAATAATACTGCAAAGTATATGTATGCATAAAGATGCCGCGTGCTACCACATTACATTAGTTCGTGACCTCGAGCAGTAACCTGACACAGCCTTATTGGGCGTTAAAACTGGTTCCAATAGTATAAAAGACATTTGGCTACCACAAGCTCTGAAGACCATACACCATAATTGCTACCACAAGCATTTAGGACCATGCACGACAATTGTGGCCTAAATCATTGAGGGTCATACATGATAACTGCTACCACAAGCAATTTTTCACTCACTTAGTGAGAGAAAACTATCCTTTTTTCAGCCAATCTTATAAAAGATGCAGTTTAGACTTCGGTGGAAAAGCAAACAGTGCCAGAAAAAAATTATCATTTAGATAAATAGACTGATGAACATGATTATTGTTTGCTCAGGCTACCATCCTATCATTGCCATTTTAATGCTATCGAAATGGTGTGATCAGAGACTAAAAGACGTTATGACGAAGCTAATGTTAAAACCACAGCCACTGATTTCCCTTCTGAAGTTTGAAATGTATGGAATAACGTTGTAGAAAATGTTCCGCAACAGTACGGACAAACTTACATAAACCACACAGAGAAAAATATTTCTGGGGCATTTCTGGGGCATGGGAGAAAATAAATTGGACTTGTTACACATCCAACCAGTGGTGATCGCTGTGTCGAATGAATCCAATGAAGAACCCTTTTTTCTCAGAAAACGAAAAGATTGGTCAAAGAGATATTTAAATTTTAAACTTCCAAAATCACTTTGTCATTTTATTTCATTTAATCAAACCGTTATTAAATATTACTACTGCTTTTACAATAATTATTCATGTTTTGTTACAGTTAGTTTACTTTGTGTTTTTAGCAGAGTCATTGCAAATTTATTTCTTATCATTTAATAGGTATTTTATTTTTTTACACACATTCTTGCTTTGGATAGAATCACATTTTATAACTAAATGTGTTCAAAAATTTAGAATTTTCATCCTAATTCTAGTTTTGCTTCTGGAAATGTTTGTGACATATTCCATCTTAATTCGAAATCCATTATTATGTTTGGATGCTCTAGTTTGTATGTGATTTGTGGAACTTTTTGGACTTGGGCGCTTTTTAAATTGTCTTAAATCTTGATGCGAAATTATTTTTACACTGAATGGCCGAATATGTTGATATATTAATGCTCAATTTAGAACATTACCGAATACTCATTTGCTCAATAAATAATAAAGCCCTATGCGTATCAATACATTTTTGAATTTAATTTAATTTAAAATTATTTATACCTATACGTGGATTTCTAGGATGTCCATAGATGGACTAGGTGTAATTTCTGACGTGTCTATTGACAGTTTCGATCCATTTTAAGTTTAATGATTCGACAATTTAAAACCATTCACTTGCTCTAATGTTCAATATTTAACGTTATTCAACACCAATTTATTTGAAGCAACAAAAAAAGATAAATTTGCTTATTATATCACATATATATACGTCCGAAAACAGGTATATTTACCGTAATAAGTTTGATTAAGTGAACCGTTTTACAGGTATTTGAGATGCTGACTAATCTTGAGTTGACTTAAGATAGATATTAGTGCAGGTACCAAAATTTTGAATATATGGTTTATGAGACATAAGAATCAAATATTGACAATTCCAAGAACCTTCCTATTTGCTTTTTGAAGCGTTGAAACCGATAATGTCGTTAACACCTATTGGGTTATATCTCTCAATTCGTACATCTCAAAATATACTGGGTGGTAACTGATGATAACGAAAAATATTCACTTTGCACAATTTTCACATAATACTAGTAGTACCTGCAACTATTTGAACGCCTTGGAGGGCCTATGTTCAAAGTATACTTTTGCAGCAGTCGCAGATAGTTGAGGATTTCTGAGTAATTTTCATGAAGTTGCAACAAGTTTGAAACCGTTCTTTTGCTACACGTTGAGCGTCTTCGAAGAACTTTGATGCAACTGTTTAAGGACGAGTAACTGAAAACTTCAATTAAAACGCATCCAGTTTCTGTAGCTGGAAATTTGCATGGCTCTGTCCTTACCGGTTCAAGAAAAATCCCAGAATTAGAACCTAGTTCCATTCACACTATTTTTCCCAACCAGCCATCTTATATGACTAAAAAAGTACCTCAAAATGAAAAAATCCTGAAGAGGGAAGTCAGAATCTCTTACATAGGGATACACATAACTTTGAAATTTGGATGGATTCTGATAAATAAGTGCTTTTAATGACTCTTTGTTAACTTTCCAAACCGAAAATCTTTGTGATTTTAACTTCAAAACATGTCAAAGTTTTTTTTTTGCCAAAGAAATTCCAAATATTTCGTGTAGCTTTAAATTGAAAGAAAATTTTGAAATAGAAGTCTATTATAAAAATGTTAAACTGCCTTCTTCCAAATTTGAATGGATTTTAATTAAACATCACACCTGTACCTCCTGGTCACACTTTGAAAGTTTGCTTAGTCATTTAAAGTATTCGGAGAGAACTCTGTAAATAGTAAGAAAGAAGATGTCAAGTCTCCACGAGACGTAGAGGACATAGAAGAACGAACTCGATACCCTAGCACCAAGATCATCATTGGAGACCTAAATTGCAAACATCAGCAATGGAACAGCTTTAGACTAAACAGAAATGGTACTGTGAAGCCAGAAATGTTGTCGTACTGGGGCCACATCAACCGACATTCCTTCCTCCCAAGCGGTAGGGGCAGACTGGACATCCTAGACATAGCACTTCTGAAGAATGTGCAACACGACACGGACATAGAGACTATAGTAGAAGGGACAGAAGATCACAAGAAGGGACATCAGATCACAACTCTTTAATGCTGTATGTTAATCTGAGATTTGGAAGATCCAACCCTACCAAACAGACGCCCAACTGGCCTAGATACCAGAACAACATCAAATAAGACGTACAAATAATGCGCAAACTAGGTAAGGATAAAATCTATCCCGTAAATTGCAGACCTATCAGTCTCCTCTCGACTGTGAACAAGGTGGCTGAGAGAGCGATCCTCAGAAGACTTAACGACGAATCCAACAAACTCGACACGATCCCCTGCTTCCAATACGAGTTCAGGAAGGGACACTCAATGGAGTTACAACTGCTAAAAGTAGTAGAGAATATACCAGGAGGCTTTAACAATGGCTAAGCGATAGGGCCAATCTTTCTAGACGTAGAAAGAGCCTTCAAGAGAGTATGGCATCAAAGACTGTACTATAAGATGATAGTAGGGGGCTACCCTGACCGGATCGCTTATTTGTCTGTAGCAGATGCGTTAGCACCTTGCCATAAGTTTCTAAACAGTTTTTTCCTTGATTTTGGGTATGTCTTGGGTTAGTTTGGGTTAGCACCTGGTTAGTTACCTTTTCTTAAGCCCCCGTAGCGAGCGAAGCGAGCGTAGGGCCATGAGAAAAGTGAAATATTATATAACAGCGTATTCCAGGTGCCCAAATCAGTCAGCTTTTGTAGCGCTACAAAACCTAACCGATTTTAGCACGCTCGCTACGGGAGCTCAAGAAAAGGAAACTAACCAGGTGCTAACCCAAGACATACCCAAAATCAAGAAAAAAACTGTTTAGAAATGCTAACGCGTCTGCTACATACGAATATGCGACCGGATCATCAAAAGGAGTTACCTCATAGACAGAAGAATTCGTGTAAGAAGTAAAGGCAGAACATTCAGACCTAGGACACTTGAGCCGACAGGAGTACCGCAGGGCTCTGCCCTCAGACCATCCCAGAACTCAATATTCACACATGATAAACCATCATTTGACGACGCGCAATTTTAATTGTATGCTGACGATATAATGATATGATTTGCCCACACCGACACAAGGATGATAAGCGCTGTGCTACAGGAGGCAGCAGACGAACTTATAAATTGGATGATAAAGTGGAAGGTCAAGGTTAGTGAGCGCAGGTCATAATACTTCATAGGAGGAGAAAGGCTGCCGGACTGCACATATGGATAAACAACATCGCCGTACCTTAGAATACCGAAGTCAAGTACCTTGGGGTGCACCTGGACGGTGGTTTGACATGGAAAAGGCAAATCCTAGAGACAAGAGACAAGATGGAGCATGCCTATGCTAAAACATATATCGAAAGGCATACCCAGATGTCACTGGAGACTAAGCTCAATATGATAAACACGATAGCTGGGCCACAACTGAGAGATAGTTCAACAGGGTGGAGATACGCAGCGAAAACCAGCATTGAATTGCTAACAGAAACAGAGAGCAAGCTAGTCAGGAGGGCACCAGGCACCTTGGTCCTTAGAAATGCTCACCTGCAGGCAGATCTATAGTGGCAAACACTAGAGGACTTTATAGTCGAAAATGTTAGAAGCATATTCCAAAGAGCAGAGAACTATGCCGATGAAGAACTAAGACAAGCAGTAGATAATAATCCAGACGACCCAATAAGACGAAGATGGGCCAGACTCAAAATGCCTAGGAGCCTAATTGTGTGACCGCACAAAAAACGACCAGTGCTTAGAAACACAGAGCAGAAGTGGAGTAACATCCAATCCTGCAACCTACACCTAAACTAGAGAAAGATGACACAACAAACCATGCGAGGCGTGATCCTAGTAATCACAGCGAGGCCGAAACATTAGGAAGACCAGGACTTAATTGAAGCCAATCCCGGAAGTCCTCCCGGATGGGCCTGCAGTGGAGACCCCTGGGGGATTAAAGCACAGGTCGGAACACTGCTGAGTTTTTAGTGGGTATGCCAGTGGTGAGTCCCACACTATCCCCCTTCCAGAAGGTGTGCGTAAAAGAGCAATTTCTCAGAACACAAAAAAGATGCCATTAAATTTGATTCTGAGTTTCTTCAAAAATCTTTAGATATTGCTTTAGAAGTAGTAAACGACCATGATATTTAATCTTTTATTAAAAAACTTGAGTTCCTGAAAGAGCAACTTGAATTGATGTTGATGTCGAAGCCGAGATTTTCTTCAAATATGCTTTTATGGGCAAGCACAGTGTATTTTCAGTTTCCAGATTCTTACAAAATGCTTAGACATACTGGTTGATTAACATTGCCTCATCCAACTTATCTCAGTCAGATAATGACAGACGTAAAATCTGTTGTGGGTATTAAACCATCTCAGATTTAGTATCCAGAGAGAAAGGTGGATAATTTGGCACCACATGAGAAAGTTGTAAACATTCTTTTTGAAGAGATTCACATTACATCAAAAGTCGAATACAGGGAGCTAACAAATGAAGTTGCAAATAAATTTCAAGCATTAATACCTTCTTCAATATTTTCTAAGAACGAATATATCATTGCTTTGTATTCTAGACCCATGTGACATACTAAAGGAAATGGGTTTGAGCGTTGTCAAGGTATTAGCAGATGCGAGTTGCATTGATTTGTGATAATCATCGGATCAACCGAAGCATGTATGAACTTTTGTTTCAATGTAACTTACCCCTGTGTGTTGGAAATAATGTTGATAAACATTGCATAAGAAACCCTTTCAATCCTGAACGACTGACACTGACACTGTTCATCATCTTTTAAGTCTATTAGGAATATTTGGCTCAATCAAAGAAATTATGAACAAATCCATATTTTCCCATACTGAAGAAAAAAATTTAATGTCAGCAAATATTGCCATGCAAATGAATGTAATAATACTGTCAAATTAGCCCCTGCCTTGTCTCAAAAAGTTTTTTATCCTTCTCCTTCATCTTTGGAAGGACAGAATGTATTGTTAGCAGTCCGTTTGTTTGATGAATAAAATATCTCAGAAAAGATTATTTGTACAGCTGAGTTCATAAGCATAATTTTGTCGTGGCGGGAAGTAGTAAACTTGCATAATTCGAGTGCAGTGATTCGCTTAGACAACCTATTACTCTCCAGACCATGATAGCATCCAATTTCTTAAGAAATTTGTTGGATGCATGGGCAAATATAAATTTGTCGAATTACTAGCCAGGACACACATTCCTAAAAAACCGATGGTGAGTACTAAAGTTATACTAAAAAGTTATGTCGCCATTTATTTTAAGAGCGAAAGTCGAATGTGTTCTCATTTTTTTCCGCCAACCTGTCTCATGGGGATAATGCAGACAGTGATCACAACCACAACTAATATTAACAACTTTACCTGCCATAAAATGTTCCTACAGATATCCAAATTAGGATTCCGGTTTAATTGCTATTTTATACGTGACTATGGATACTCAGTATTTAGTTTCAAATTTTCAAACTGCCTTCCAGTTGACCAGACTGAGACCTAAGTGAATATCAGCTATTCCGAAAGGTGAAACTTATTTGCTCGATAATAGAGTACTGAAAAGGCAAGACAAAATGCGTATAATTGTTGAGAAAATGGAAGTTAAAGAAAATAATTTTTTATATTCCAAATTCAAATGGAAGGAGCAATAACTTTGTATTATTAAATAACTTCTTGACACAAATAAAACCATTAATAAGTAACTTACAGTTATTGTGACAAGTGAAGTTGGAAGGAATTGATGGTGCAAGATCGAAAATATACATGGATTCGGATAATAAATAAGAAACATGCGTTTTTAACGTTAGATAATTAAAAGTTTCTCATTGCTGATTTATTGTTTATTGATAAATTTTTTAAAGTAGGATCAGTCAAGGATCATATCGTCCCATAAGTAAATTATGTGAAAACATTGAACTTGATGTCTAGGACAATCTATATATCAGTTCAAACAATCATTTTTAATGACAGCCCTCGTCTTGTCACCCAGTATATGCGTAAATAAATGTAGTGCTCTCAAAATAAATTATTGCTGACATATCTTGTGTTATCTGGCGTGCTCCACATAAAATGTATCTGCTAGTTTGCTATATAGGCCGCGCCAGAGATACGACTAAAAGGGGATGTGGACTTATTTTTAGATAATGCCTACTCTAAATATAGATAGATAAATTAGTTTAAGGGTGAGTCAAGTGTGTTCTTAAGGTGATAAGAAGGGACAGTTTCTGATAAAATCGATCGTATTCGGATGAGCGTCTTCGGCAATATTGACTCAAAGGCACTAGGTAAGAAGAGTCACATATGTTCTTGAAAGATTTCAATGGCAATGATAGTTTGTATGTTTCAGCCAAAAAATGTCACACGATCCTTTGGCTAAAATGGATGAAAATGTTATATAGGTACTTTTTACAGCTAAAAGTCTGATCGATAAATCCTTATGTTGGCAACACATTTGACGCCGGAAGTTATTTGTGATTGGACCATTTAAATTTCGCGCTGTTCCAATCCTAGGTTAGTTTTATTTTGAACTAATTGCTGGAGAAATTGAATGATTTTTGAAACTAAAAGCACAATGATGCATTTATGTCTTACCAGTAAAAATTATTGATTTTATCTTCGAGTGCAAAAAGTAGAGTTGCTGCTGCTCCGACGTGTCCCCGCGCTTCATCTTTGCTTTTCTAGTCAGTTAGAAGATGTTTTAACTATAAATTACGTGATAACAGAGTATAGGTAAATGAAACTGTTAGATGCAATTGATCCAAAAGTGTGTTGAATTGACTGAGCATTGATAAATGCAGTCTTAGATGACCTTTGTCATACATATTAAAATATAATTCTACTCAATAAGTGAATGGTGGATTGCGGGAGAGTGCAAAGAGAAGGAGTGGGATAAATTGCAAATGGCGAATGTTTCGAAGCTTAGGAATTAAATTTAACTATCCAGTCACACACAACTAAATTAGAGTTCAATTAACAGGGGCCTGGGGAATGCTAATTTGAAACTACCTCGAGATTTACCTTCTCAGAATTCTAAGCTAGACAAGTAAAATTTGATATTTTAACAGGAGCTATCATTTTTCCACACTTTTTTGTTCATACCGTAAATTGGGAAAATTGTCCAAAACATAAAAAATCAATAACAAATTAATAACATTACTATACGATATTTCTTCCTTCCTTTATATGTTCATATCTGAACCAGAAAGAGTGTAACAAGATAAATAAGGAACAAAAAGTTTAAATATTATGAGGATATAATCGATGAAAATAGAGGTGACAGTAATGTCATGTGGAAAGGAATAAAGGAGGTTTTAGACCAAAATAAAGAAGCGAAATCAAAGAAGCCTACTTTCAAGAAAGGAATGAATCAACACAAATAAAGATTGCTGAGAGCTTTAATACCTTTTTCGTGCAGAGTACTAAGACTATTTTAAATAGTCCAATCATAAATTGTGATCCGCAACCAATCGCTTTGACTAACATCCAGGTGAACATGATTCCTCTTATTGGATTTTCGTCCGTAACACAGAAGGAAGATAATGAAATATGTAAAGGACTGAACAAAGAAAACTCAATTGATGGAATATCAAGAACTGTCCTGAAGAAAGGAAGCAAATTAATTGGGAGGGAATTGTGCATGAATTATGGACTGTGAAGTTCCAAAAAGTTGGAAAGAATCTGTGACTGTTTCTATACAGAAAGTTCTAAATACAAATTGTGCTACGAATTCAGACCACTGAATATGGTGCCTCTTTGCGAGAAAATTCTTGAAATTTGTATAAAAAGATGTAGCACTTAAATAGAAAAAATATGTTGATGTTGTCTTGTCTGTGTTTGTTGATTTGGGGAGCATTTGAGGTAATAGACAGAGTTATAAAGATAAATAGTTAAAGAAAGATGTATGGGCTGGCGTTCTTGGTGACCACGTAATAGGACTAAACATATTGTCCAACAGACGTTCGGACACTATTTATTTAGATTTTCTGCAAAATGATTTAATTGACTTGATCCATGACGTATGGTATGTCAACCCAACATAAACCAACCGATAGGTTGCCTGTGCCTCACGCATGATGGTGCTCCGGCACACTTTAATAATTTAGTTAGAAATCATCTTAATGAAGTCTTCTCCGCAAGATGAATTGGTCGTAATGGTCCCAAAGGTTGATGATGATGATGCTAGACCCCCTTTACAGAGGGTTGGATGGCACTGCTACGAGGCAACTTGCCAGCTCACCCTTCGCCCGATGCTTAGAGAGAGGTAGAGCTACCCTTCTACATCCGTTACACGTTAGTCCAGTTTGAAGGGCCTTGTATTCGGTGGGAAAGACCAGTAAGACGGGCCTATGCCCCTGGTGATTCCCGAGCTTTATACAACTATAAGCTAATGAAATGCACAACTGAGTTCCTATGCAAGGAGGCTTCGCACACTGTAGGTATAACCACTTTCTGTCAGAGACTTCAAATCTCCGTAGGGAACACCCCCGACCGCCCACAGGCCACGCTACCACGCACGGAAATTCCCTGAAGTCCTAGTAGGAATCACCCCACACTACACGACCCACCCCTTACACTGTCCAGCCGGCACGACTTTCCAGACACCCCCCGAAGGATTGGAACACGTTATCTAAGCAAACAGCTTCCACTGCCCGTCCCGAATTCTGTAATCCGTTTCCAACGTGTTCGTCCTTCGACGGCTGGACCGGAAGTGGTCCCAAAGGTTGACCAATTCGATCCCCAGATCTTAGGTTATTATATTTCGGGAAATTAGAAATTCTCTTACACCAGGGATCATCTTACAAAAATTTGAGCAATGGATTATGATTTTTTGTGAAAGAGTACGGAATTCATCGAGGGTATTTAGCAGAATACAAAGATCAATGAAAAATAGAGGTAATGCATGCATTAAAATGAACGGGGGTCATTTTCAGCATCTATTGTAACTAGTGTTAGTTGTTGACTCAAGTATTTTGATTGAAATTGTTGATATCGATTTTTAGTGGCAGATTATTAAAGGTGTCAATTAGTATCAACTATTTATTGCGTAAAAAAGGGCAAATACTAATATGAAAGTATCTTCAGATTTACCTCCTCAAAACTCTAGGATTAGAGAAGTAAAAAAATTGATAGTTTAAGAGACGTAAAATGGCAAAATTGTCCAAAGGAAAATTGTTCAAAGCAATAAATATAATTGCTATACAATATTTATTTCCTTTCTTTTCTTCAACTTTATATGTTTATATATCAAACAGAAACAGAAATCGTATAACAAGAGAAATAGGAAACAAAAAATTTAAATATTATGAGGCTATAAGCGATGAAAATGGAGGTGACAGTAAGGCCATGTGGAAAAGAATAAAGGAGGTTTGAGAGCAAAATAAAAGAAGTGAAATCAAAGAAGTCTACTTTCGAGAAAGGAAAGAATCAGAAGAAATAGGGATTGTTGAGAGCTTTAATACTTTTTTCATGCAGATTACTAAGACTGTTTTAAATAGTCCGATCATAAATTGGGATCCGCAACCAATCGCTATGACTAACATCCAGATGAAGATGATTCCTCTTATTGGATTTTTAACGCAGAAGGAAGTAAACAAAATATGTAAAGGACTGAAAAAGGAAAACTCAATTGATGGAGTATCGGGAACCGCCCCGAAGAAAGGAAGCAATGTAATAATTGGTAGGAAATTATGCATAATAATAAATAAATAAATTATGGACTGTGAAGTTCCGAAAAGTTGGAAAGAATCTATATTCATGTGCAGAAATGTGTGACGAAGAAGAAAGACAGCTGATGTAGCCTTAAATAGAAACAATATCTTAATAGAAAATCAATCTGGTTTCCGTGAACAACATTCCTGTAAATCTGCAACTAACCATCCAATCAAATGATTGTTGATTTTTGAGAACCTTTAAGACAATAATAGACAGAGTTATAAAAAAATTGATGTTGTAGATAGAGCGAACCAATGGATGGCAAAGAAAGATGTATGGGACTGGTGTTCTTGGTGACCACTTAATAGGACTTAACGTGTTGTCCAGTAGACTTTCGGCAACTATTTCTTTAGATTTTCTGCAAAATTATTTAATTGACTTGTTGGATGACGCACCATACCAAGTAAGGGTTTCCCTGTATCTCATGCATGATAGTGTTCAGTGACACTTTAGTAATTTAGTTAGAAATCATCTTAATGGAGTCTTTTTGTAAGATTAATTGGCCAAGATGGTCCCAGCGGTTGACCAATTAAATCCCCAGACCTTAGGCTATTATTATATCGAGATATATGACATTTTCCTACCCCAGGGACCTTCTTAGAAGAATTTGAGCAGTGGAATATGATTAACTGTGAAAGAGTAAGAAATTCACCCAGGATATTTAGCAGCATCCGAAGATCAATAAAAAATAGAGTTAAAGGATGCATTAGAATGAATGGGGAGCATATTCAGCATCTATTGTAACTAGTGCTAGTTATTGACACACTAATTGAAATTATTTATTTAAATTTTTAGTTGATAATTATTAAAAACTCTTGAACTAGAATTGAATTCGTTTTTCTCTAAAATGGTTAATTATCGAGCATTGTAATAAGAGTACTTTTTTACGTACAAAAGTGCAAATAATTCGTTTTTTTTTATTGCAGTGGCACACACACTAAAGGGAGATCCTATGGCGCTCGACGAGCGGTGTGTGTGCGAAGATGTTGGTTGACACGGTTCTTGAATAGTTGTAGGTTATAATTAGGGGGAAACAGATGTCCTAGGAGTGAGTTCCACAGTAATGCAGTAAAGCGATCTTCTAGGTGTTTCCAGTTGTACGACGAACTGGTGCGCTCCTTCCGTCTATCGTGACTGCTTGACAGGTGTTGCCAGGGGCGGGATGAAGCGGGCCAAATCCTGGGAACATCTGCCGTGAAAGTATCTGTAAAACAAGGACATCTAGGCCACATGTCTGCGCTGTTGCAGACTATTCAGATTCCGGGTCAACTCCGGGTCACGCACAGCTCTCTTCTGAATGGAATCCAGCAGCTTTAGGGTGTGCTTTAGTGCAGCACCCCCCCATGTTTGAGCAATATTCTAAGCACGGTCGTATTTGCGCTTTGTAGAGCAAGAGCAACTGCTGCGATGTATACAGTTTTTTGTTGCGAAATAGCGCACCAAGCTTCTGGGAGGCTGATTTTGCGATGTTAGCAACGTGGTCATGCCAGGACATATTACTGTTGACCGAGACACTCAGTAGTCCGATTGACAAGCATGAAGAAATGGTCGATCCGGCCATAATGATGTCAGAACCCGCCGTATTGACCCTCTTGGTAAACGTGGCTGCTTGAACTGGATCAAATTTCTGTCGCCACAATTTTGAACTTTCTCCAGGTCTTGATTAATTGCTGTAATCTGCTTCTATCTGCGGTGATAATTCTTAGTCGCTGGTAACGGTTTTTCTGATCTAAATTGGGAGACAAGGGTTCTGTCATCTGCAAAACTGCAAACAGGATTATTCGTTTAAGTCAGCAGATCATTAATATAGATGAAGAACAGAGTTTGTGAAAGTATTGCGATCTGGGGCACACCCGCGTTAATGGTGAATGTGTCCATCAACTGCAACGTGCAGTTCTTAAGGAAACCGAAAAGCCAGCTGCAGAGAGAGGCTGGCAATCCGGAGGATGGCAGTTTGCTGAGCAATCCGTCATGCCAAACTCTGTCGAATGCCTTCGAATTGTCCAACGCAATCGCTCGAGATTCTCCGTAGTTCTCAATTGCCCTCCTCCATAGATGAGTGACAAAGGCCAATATATATCCTCTTGATTATCGCTGATCATTCTATTGTTCTCGAGGTACTTGGGTAGTTGCTGATTAACTACACGTTCCATGATTTTAGAGATTATTGAAAGCAAGGCAATTGGTTGGTACCGTTTCATAGTTTTTAACCCGTGAATGTACCTATTCATGACGGTACCCAGGCCGAGGAGAACCGCATGTTCCCGTGGGACCATTTTTATCTGTGCCGTTAAGGAGATTTAGGAGAATTGCAAAAGTCAGGGTTCCCAGAAGTACATACTCGATATACTGGGGATTCCACCAACCTATCTCGGAGGATCGCCTGAGCTCTAGCTAAGCCCGGACGGGGAGTGGTTTTTGGCAAATTGCCTCGTAGCACCACCAACTGTCAAAGTCAAGGTCGACTTACTATAAAGTGCATCCATTAAAAACATATACCAATCTACTTAAATGAAGATTGTGTGCGATCACTTACTTTGCCCAGGTGGCAACACTGTCGTAGTTTAAGCCAATCATCTTCGATGAACTGTAATTACTAGTACGATGTATCTGTTTTTTTACTATTAATTTTAGCAATAAGTTTTAACCCAATTAGCATCTATTATTAGTAAACAAATCCTTGAAAAATAATTTTTTAACTCATAGGCTGAATGAATATGATTGCGTTCGTTTTAAGTATTTTATCTCTTAAGCCGCAAACAATCACCTTTCCCCAACACGCACGTGCGGGTGTGTTCCGCATTTATCGGATAGAGATCTAGTTCGTTCCGAGCCAGTACCAAATCATATAAAATTCTAGTTTCGGGCTAAATCTAACTCGGACAAGGTTAGCTCTCGTATAAACGAGTAGCATTTTTTAAGAATCCTGTAAATTACGAAACTCCCACAACAATTATTAATTATTTCCATTGGCAACTAATAAGATATTGTTTGCTCTGGGTTATAGGCAATATATAACGTTGTAAATTGATAATTTTTCTGGCCTGTGCGCCTGTTTATAACATTTAGTTGCGGCATTGTGCGGTTCAGTAGAGAATATTTGAGCATGTTTTGACATCTATAAACTAGACTAAAAATGAAGTGGTATATTTAACAAAATTATGGTTTTATCTCTGATTTCGGATTTGGATCCTGTGAAAGCTCCATCCTATATCTGTTTCTCGATGGTGATGAGGTCTATGTTTGTAAATAGGTGTAAATCTAAAACCATGCAAAGGCTCAGCTCTTCATCATGTTGAATGATAATAAACGTTGTGCGATATAGAGACAACATAATAATACTTTAAACTACTAGAAACATTTAAACAACTAATTAATTATCACTCTGTCCTAAGTTGAACTTGAAAAATATTATATAAACATTGAAGTTAATTTATAAACAACACGATCCATCAGCGCAAGTAATTACGAACTTTAAAGTTGCAATGGTTAGCAGATTTTATGATGTAAATAGTCAAGCGGACCATCAGTCTGGCAGGCTGTTGTCTCTCACCTTATCCGCTCAACTACTGAAGTCCATAGGGACGTGGTAGCTCATAGAAATAGGACTCCTAGAAGGCTGATAGAGTGAGAAGTCCCTCACCGAGAAAGGGAGAAAACAATAGGGGTTGGGTGATAATACGCTTGCGCGGGCATGTAAATAAGGACCTTATATTTACTTGCTTACATGCAGTTTATATAACAACACCGTTGCCAAACTAGGAGAAATTTACCGTTTTATGTGTATTTTAATTAGATGACTACTGAAAAACGTGGGAAGTAAACCCCGAAACGGAATTTTTTTAAATCTGTTTCATATTATAAATTTACTCTAATATTTTCGAAGTATATGTTGCTAAGATTTTTGATTATGTTAATTATTTTTGTGTTACGTTAAAACCTAGTACTTTACATATCTTATACTTGGCAACGTTGCGAGATTGCAAGGACGTGGACCCGATCGGACGCCATCATGAATTCTTGTTTTCTTTGCTTTTCGACTTTCGATGTTCAGTTTTGTAAAGAGTTCTTGTGTTTTTTATTATTGCCGTGTGTTTGATGGTACTATAATTCGTTTTTGGTGTTATTTGAGAAAAATGCCTTCAACTTAATACTCAACATGCCCTTATACAGACAGGCACGCGCAAAAGCTACGAAACTCAGCGTTTCTGTCTTACACATGGATATTTTGTCTCTCTTCCTTCGTGAATAGATCTGCTTATATACTCTTATGTATTAGCCTTCTAGGAGTCCTATTTCTATGTGGTAGCTGTTCTAACCATATTATCTTAATCTTCAGACCCAACTGGGCAAGTGTAGTTCACAGGAACGCATTTCTTGGGGGGGGGGGGGGGGGGTACCTGCCTGAAACGTACTAAATCAAGTGATTTTTGAAGTTAAAGTTATAGTGCCTTAAAGTGCTGAGTGAAATTAAGATAAACTAAGAACCTTCAGTAATTAATAACCAAACCTAAACATAAATTAAAACACAATACTGCTCTTGAACTTTATTATAATACATCGACTAACCTATAAACAATTCAAACCATACCTCAAACCGAAAGGACATGCATGTTTTAATAATCGGCTATAGTGTAAACTCATTAAGTATCTAACCAATAGACGCTGTTATTTTGTTCTCATTAAGTCTTTTACCAATAGACGTGGCTACTGCTTTAACGAAGTGCCTTGTGTATTATCTCTTCTCACCTGACGTAGATCGCTTGTTAAATCTAAGCTATATAAACGTAACAATACTACTTATTATGTCAGCTTTCCCCTAAGGGATGGTTGGCTAACAAAGCTGATCTTATTAAAGAGAAATCGAAAGTCAGTAAGATTATTTTGACATGAAAATTTGAATGAATATTTGAAATGAGGGCATGAGATCCCTTGCACGTAGGCCACAAGTCTGGGTCCATTTTACGCCCACTCACATATCAACTCAGCCTTAGCGAAGACACTCTGCTTCTAGGTTGGATCTTTCTTATGTCCTCCGGGTTCAACAAGCAACTTTCAATGTGCGCCTCTCTTACCCTCGACAGGAACATCAGCGGTCGATTCTTCATCCCCCAAGCTCCACGTACGTTCCTAATCTTCTATAATTTGCAACTGATGCTATCTCTTCAAGCGGCTGTATCCTGTGACGAGCCCTGGTATAAGCCTCATGTTCCCCTTCTTCAGGACGAGACAGGTCCTCGCCCAACAAGATGCTGGGTCTCCGAAGAGTAGCTGGCCGATCTCATCCCCATAAATCCTTGACCCGCACATCACAACGGCTTCGAGGATTAGATAGACGCGGCTTATGATACATGGACCCGCAAAGATTCTCACAAGGGGGTGGTTGGGCTTACCTAGGAAGGAGTGCAGGGCCCTGGTAGGATTCTACACAGGGCGCTGTAAGCTTAGACGACATCTGACTCTGCTGAGAATTGCAGAGAAGGGGGAGTGTAGATGGTGCATGGAGGAGGATGAGACCCCATACCCCATACTTACGGGCCTTTGCGTGGGCAAGTCTCAGAATATTTGGCGCGACGCTGATCGAGCTAGATTCAGTACATCGTGTTAGTCTGAAGGAGATGCGGGCTTTCTTAAGGAAGACTGGTATCCTGGAGGTTCTCTAATATATACACAATGGGCCCAATTGGTGGCCTAAGTGCAAGGCTCGCTAGGGGCCACCCCTTCTGGTACTGATACTGATATTATGAAGGCATTTCATTTATTTCTTTCCTATTGAGTATGTGTGTTTCCCATTGTAATATTACCATTCCTTGATAATCTATAAGAAATAAATTTACTAAATATATGTATAATAAACGAATACAGAATAACTAATTTCAGAGCAATTGCTTATTTCTGAAATAATTGTGCCATAAAACGTATAAATAAATAATCCCTTAAACTAGCGCGGCATTTATTGGCGCAGTCCGTACAATAGTTATGATCTCATATCTTATTTTAGGACAATTGCCTTCTATCACTGGGCAAAAACTTTTCTACTTTGTTGCCCAGTTTATGGCTATCTATTCTACTGAAGGTAACCGTGTGTAATATAAAGTTCTGTTTAATAATGAGTATGAAGTAGTGATGAGCACAGCAAGGACAAGACCAAGACTTGCATGGTCCCAAGACCAAACTTGATCTTGTTCTTGCACATAGAGTCTTGGTCTTGTTCTTGCAAACTAATGTGTTATCCTTCTGAGTTGTATTGTTATAAATATTTTTGGAAATGTTTAGGTGTAAACATAGCTTGCCGATGCTAATTTTAATCAGTATATCTCTAGTAGAGATACTATTTACTAGTGTGGTTTGACTAATGCTCAAAGTATTTTATTCATATTTTCTTATTATTCCAATATAATATATATCGTGGTAAATGATAAACGTTGTCATTCTGACTGATTAACTATCTAGTTATAAGAATTTTTCGTAATGGTATTTCATAAACTAATTCGTTAAGAATTATGTATGTACAACTGCGGTCACGTATACCATGGTAGAGGCGCACAAGGTTTAGTAGCAATAGGGATTATACTGATAACTCTTAATTACTAGTATGATGTGACTATAGATATCTTATGCATTTTGTGTTTATCATAAATTTGTTGACATTGATTTTGGATCTTCCGTAATCATATGTTATGTTATATTGTTATTTGCTATATGATCTAGTTCTATATTTGTGAGCATATATCAGGTTATTATTTGTTTTCAATTAAGCTCCACCAAGGTCTTGGTCTTGGTCTTGCAGCAAGAGTCTTGCAAGTCCTTCTTTTAAACAAGGCGTACAATTAAAAAAAATAACCAAGAAAAAGCAATAAAACAATTTCGGACTCTTTGGAATTTGATTTCCGAATGTTCCACTCTTACCATTGCGAAATTTGAAAGAGTCTCGCCAGGATCTTGCAACTTGCAAAAGCTTTGGTCTTGCAGGACATGGTATTTGTATTGATTTTGGGCTTGGTCTTGCTAACGAAAGGCGGTCTCGGTCTTAGCCTTGGCCTCGTTTTTTTTTGCAAGTCCAAGACCAAGACTGCAAAACCAACCAAGACCAGTCTCGCTCATCACAAGATGAAGCACTTTAAAAACTGGCACTTCAAAGAAATTGGCAAAGAAGAAGCATACCAGACAACCATAGGTAAACATCAAACCAGTAACAACAATGGAACTAGACTTATAGATCTCGTCGCGAGGTACAACCTCTTAATCAAGTCTACCATGTTTGAACACAAAAACATACTCAAGGAAACCTGGATATCAAATGACAAAATAACAAGATACCAACTATACCATGTCTTAATAGACGCAAGACATAGTAGTAATTGCCTAGACGTCAGAAGTATGAGGGGAGCAGACGCAGATACTGACCACTTTCTGGTTAGAACAAAGATTAGAGTAAGAATCTCCACCCAACCAAACACGAAAAAGAAGACCAAGATAAACTGGAATACAGAAAAACTAAAGACAGAACAAACACAGGAAATATACCAGAAACTAATTACTGAAGAAATAAAAGATCCGCAACGGGGATACAACGTAAACGAGCTCTCGAAGAACATCCAAGAAACAGTAACTAGGGTGGCCAGTCAAGTGCTCGATAAAAAGAGAAAACAAAGAAGGAAGTGGTATGATGACGATTGTAAAACAGCGACGGAAAGACGAAATATGACCAGGAAAAAAATGCCACAGCCAACAGCACCTAACATAGAAGAGTGTAAACAACAAAGATCTGAAGCACGCAGAATAATAAAAAAGAAAAAGAGATACCACCATTTGAATACAATAAGAGAAATGGAAGAAAACAGACAAAACAACAGAATAAAAGAATACTTTCAGGGAATAAAAAAACACAAAACAGGATATCAAACCAGAACCGAAAACTTCCTCAAACAACGGACAATTGATAACCAACGAAAGAGAGATCCTAAACACATGCAGGAACTACTTTTGCGAACTACTCAACGAAGAGATAAATACAGATACGACACCCATAAGCATCTCGACAGCTGAAATAGAGCAGCCCCAACATAGGAAGAAACAGTCAAAGCCATAAAGAAACTAAAAAACAACAAAGCTGCTGGTAGCGACGGCATACCTGTCGAGTGTATAAAATATGGTGGAGAAACACTGCATAGGGCCATACATAAGCTCATCCAAAACATTTGGAATACCGAAATGCTACCAGAACCATGGAAGGAAGGTGTGATAGTCCCTATCCATAAAAAAGGAGACAAAAAGAAATGCTGAAACTATCGTGGAATAACTCTGCTAAATACATGCTCTAAGGTCCTCTCCAGTATCCTGCGGGGGGGAAGAACTGAGCTTTCCAAAAAAAGCTGATTTCCCTGGTAAAGATGTGTACAGAGGATACAAGATACAAGATAAGGGTGGGACAGAGCTACTCGGATTTCTTTGATATCAACAATGGACTTAAAGGGCGACTCGCTTTCACCCCAACTCTTCAACATAGCCCTAGTATATGCCCTTAGGAAAGCCAAGATTGAGACACCAACGGCTATATTCCACCAGGAAGGACCCAACCTACTACTGGCCTTCGCAGATGACGTGGACATAATTGGCAACAGCAAGATTAATCTTAAAGACGCCTTCCTAAGGTTCGAAAAGGAAGCAGAAACTTTAGGCCTCAAAATAAACGAGGATAAGACCAAATATATGTACCTCAATAGGAATGTTCGTAACAGAGACAGAATAGGGCAAAACTTCTCGATTGAAGACTACAATTTCGAGCGGGCAAGACAATTTAAATATCTAGGCACGAACATAAGTGAAAATAACGACATCACAGAGGAAATAAATAACAGGATACAAGCCGGAAACAGATGCCTTTTTGCTCTCCAGGGTCTAATGAAATCAAGGGAACTTACCAGAAAAACCAAACTACACATATACAGTACAATCATAAAACCTATAGTAAGTAATATATGGGTGCGAGACCTGGACACTAACCGCTGCAAACGAAGAACGACTCAAAATATTCGAAAGACGAGTGCTGAGGAGAATATTTGTTCCAACTAGAGAAGAAACAACAGGAATATACCGTATTCAAACCAACCAAGAACTCAAAGAACTGTATGCGGGTGGTAACATACTAAATGAGGTAAAGGCCAAGAGAGTACAGTGGGCGGGCCACGTAAGAAGAATGCCGGATGAAAGAATGGTAAAGCTTGTGTGGAAAACGGCTCCACAAGGAAAACATCCTATAGGTCTTCCTCGGCTTAGATGGAGAGACAGCATCGCAGAAGACCTAAGAGCCATGAACTTACAAGATGGACTGGAAATTATGCTGGACAGAGAAAGATGGAAACTTGTGATGTAGTCGGCGATAACCCATCAGGGGTTGTAAAGCCAGATATGATGATGGTGACTTCAAAGAAATCCCTTTTGCTTACTGAGCACAACTACCTAAGGCTAAAAGTAATCTGCTTCTATATTTTGTTGCTTACTTTTTAGCAATACTTTGTCCCAAAGTAATATGTGTATTAATTTTTTTTTAAAACCGTCGCTGTATAAACGAGCTTTGTGACTGGCGTAGTCACTGTAAAGCGTATTTTACTTTAGATAATTTCTTTGATCAAATCCGTTGAACAATTGATTTGAAGCAGATAATGTAAAATGATCTGATACGTTGGCAAACTTCTTTGAAAAAAAAATCGAAGAAAAATCCAACGCAAATATTAAACAGTTAGAATGTCAATCTCATGTTGATAATTCATATTGGGACTCTTGCCCCTTGAGTTTGTTCAATTGTTTAATAGACGCTAAAACGTGTTCGAATTTATCTAGAAATTCAAGGTCGATTTAAGGAATTTATTTGAAGCAGATAGTGTAAAACGACCCAACACGTTGGCATATTTCTTTGTGGGAAAATTCGAAAAAAAAGTCAATTCAAATTTTAAACAGTTAGAATGCCAATCTCATTTTGATAATTCACATTGGGAATCTTGTCCCTCGACTTTGTTCAATTGTTTAATGGACACTAAAGCATGTTCAAATTTGTCGAGATATTCAAGGTCGATTTCGGGAATTTATTTCAAGCATATAGTGTAAAACGATTCAACACGTTGGCAAATTTCTTTGAAGAAAAAAACTCGAAGAAAAATTCAACGCAGATTTTAAACAGTAAGAATGCCAATATCATGTTGATAATTCATGTTGGGACTCTTGTCCCTTGATGTTGTTCAATTGATTAATGAACAGTAAGAAGTGTTCTAATTTTAGCAAGCAAATTGTTGTCTATTATTTCACCTCAGTTGTATCTTCTTTAATAAGGCTGCTTCGGCTCGGGCCTTAGGGTGTAAATAGCGCAAGTACTAGTTTAGTGATCCTAACGAAGCTGAAAGGCCTAAAAGAACTATAAAATGCACGGCGTTTCGAGGCACAAATCTGCCCCCGTTGTCAAGAATCTAAAAATGAAAATGGTTAGTAAATGCAAATAAAAAGCTCGTGCACTTTGTCAAGTTTTGAATTGACTTTGACTGGATGACAGGAATAATGTCATATCGTTTAATTACTGGTCTGTTAGGTTAGTGTCATATGGAGGTGTTATTAGGTAAATAACTGATGCGTTTTTGAGGCGCTGTGTATTTACCTTTTGGTGCGTGTTTGAGAAGAATTGAATGATTTTTGTTTAAAGTTTTAGTTAATTTTTAAGTAGTTCAGTTTTTAGCAAATGTAACCAGGTATTATTAAAATTAACGGAAGCTGAAGCAACGCATTGGTCTTTATTTATTTATTAAAGCACATTCTTTAATTTTACGTTTTTTGATAATAGTTCCTTTGCTAAAATGCTTGAAGCGTTCCCCTGTATTATGTGATTGTTGTCAAATGCATCTTGACAAATATGTGATCTGTGGAATTGTGTATTTTTAATATAAGTTTGGTCTTCTTTTATACGTTTTGATAATGGTCTATAGGTTTCACCTATATAAAATGTATTGCGTTCACATGGGATCTTATAGGTAACATTTTTTTTTTCATTGAGTGATTTTGTTTGTTTGTTAATTTAGATCTAAGGGTATTTTCTGAAAATAGTACGAATATTAAATTTGTTGTTACCCATTTGTTTTATTTTGTCTGATAAACCAGGAATATAAGGAATAAAGATGTTCGTAATAGGTTTAATTTTTGATGTTTAAAGTCGACCTACAGAATTTATTTGACATTAGCTTGGTATGTGTAAAGGGAACCTAACATTTTTCATCAATTTCAATTTAAGCTGCTATTTAGACTTTGATTTAAGCTTTAGTGTCGCTAACACTTGTAGACAGCAGATTGTGAAAGTTCTTCCTCCTACTTCAATTAACTTAGAAAATTATACTATCGTAAGGAGATTGCGAGATGGCCTCGGCTGTCATTATTGGAAGCCTAGAAAGCAGCTCTTAGTTACCTTAAAAGTTTTCAACCTGATTAATGGCATGGAAAATAAGCCACTACATCAAGAAATCCTTCGATATTCAATTAAGGCCCAACAAGCAATGTGCACTGAAACCAAAGTACCGAGAACAAATAACTTCTGAAAGGGGCACGTGCAGATGTGCAATTGTTCGTTTGTTCCAGCGGCGACGGCCTAGATGCATCCTGTAACGGTCAACTGGGACGCGTGCCGGCACTCTCCTATACTCTAACCCTAAACGAATCAACGCATAAGGGCACTTTTCCCTTGCGCATTTCTACACATATGAGGGTTGCTATGGGGATGGGATGTTGCCTGGCTATTGTTAGCCGAGCAGGTGGGATTTGGCGCGCGCTTGCGGACTTTTTTGTTTCGCTGGATGCAGCCGAGAAAGCTGCTTGCTGCTGCTGCCTTTGACTGGCGTCACCCGCTTTTTTGATTTGTGTGTAGGGGGACGGTGATTGAAAACTTTCGGTTATAAGGTGTACAAATATTAACGACTTCGGCTAGGTAGATTTTGATTGTAAAGGTGACAACAATAAAACATTGATTTATTAGTTTTCATCATCAAAGAATTTTCGCTGATTAGGGATGACAATCACATTTTATTATTACGTATAAGATGTTTGTGTCTTTTCGGTAGTCTGCCT
The DNA here is from genome assembly GCA_016904865.1 of Pissodes strobi. Lineage (NCBI taxonomy): Eukaryota > Metazoa > Arthropoda > Insecta > Coleoptera > Curculionidae > Pissodes > Pissodes strobi. The sequence continues at coordinate 115,355 of MU188971.1, read as the reverse complement.
GAAAAAGTATATAATCTTTCTTCACACTCTCGCTGTTTTTTAATGAATATAATTTTATATAATAAATAGCAAAAGCGTTGGTTATTAGTGCCAGACTCATCAACCTAGATCCAGCGTGCCCATCTGATTCGAGGGTCTTCTCTTCTTTTATGTCCCCATCCTCTCGAATATGTACGTGTGTGGTCCATAACCATCACTTTCTTATCTGGTTCAAAGTTAGGTTTTAGCATTGTTTTCTAGCGCTTTTTCTTTTGTGACGTTTTTATTGAATATTTTTTCTGTCTGCAAACTTGTAGTATTTGTTTTTCCATTGCGGTTTGTGTGTTTATGACTGTTCATATTCGCTTTCACCAGCCGCCAGTGTCCGGCTAACCGCTTCACCACCTTGTATGGAGTCGACCTCTATTCCTTAAAGCATCCTGTCACGCTATCCACTCTTGGATCCATTTTATCCTTCTATTATCAACCATTCTCACAATGTGGCCAGCATAATTGCATATTATAGTTGCGTTACTATATCGACTACATCGGTAACTCCTATTATTTGTCTTATGACGTTGCGTCGTTTGATACTTTATCCCAAAGGGTCAGACGCAGCTATTGCTTTCCGTGAAATTCCATTTTTATGGATTTTTCTCTTGTTGCTTTAAGTATTGGACGTATTGGCTGTATACTTTCCTTTTGAGAAATATAGGAATGTCGAATCTTAGCACCTTTCCCAAAAGTGGCCAGGTCAGACCTAGGCTTTTTCGGATCTAGCTCATCTGATTATTCTAGCCAATTCTTATTTCATGTCTTAAATATTTGTACGAGTAAATAGGTAAGTGCATCGGTAGTATGCACTGATTGAAAACGAGGTTGTGGATATATTTCTTTCTTAGAATATAACTAAGCTTGCCAACCGCTGCACGGGCCATATTAAGTTTTATGATTTGCCATAATTAATTTGTTTCATTACTTTTCGACCTATTCTGATAATCTGTGTTTGTCATAATTTTGGTTTTATTACAATTCATATTGAGATCTGCCTTTCAGCATTTTGTGACAAGTTCTTGAAACATTTCAAGTGGCTGTAGATTGTTATGCGATAAAAATTGTTTACATACCTGCGTTACACAGACTTTAATATCTCATTTCTCCTAATCGAGTTTTTTGAAAATATTCGCATATATTTTTGAAAATATCCGCAACTGTGATTGGTTCTGTTGCCTTATGCAGTTTGGTCGTTATTTCTGCTCTTGTATGTTATGCTGAATATCAACTGAGTCCCAAATTCAAGGCTCACCATTGAGATCTCGGTTGTTATTGAAGTTATAGAGATGATTAAATTAGTCTCTCATTGACAAGTTTTTTTGAAATGTCTTAAAACCGAAATGCTATGTGGAAATTCTAACATGGCATGCAACTATCTAAAACTGTTGTTTATTTGGTGGTGCTTAATCCTTTTCTGAAACCGGCTTGTTCTTTTGTTTGATAGAGTTTTGACGCTAATCTTTGATCGAGAAGGTAAAATTAGATAAACTAATATTAAGAAAGCGCACTTTTTAAAATATGCTGAGAAGGAATATCAGTAAAAACAAAGAATAATGCTTTAGGTAAGAAGACAGAAAAATGGTGAAAAAATACAGAGGTGAACCATCGGGAAAATGAATTGGCAAATACGCTTGCCAATTTTGGTAGGGAGAAGCTTGTAAGAGGTAATTCAAAGGTGGATCACAAGAACATCTTATATTTATTTATCTTACAATTGATTGTATGTAACTCCACCAGGCATATCAGTAAAAAAACAAGGAATAGTGCTTTAGGTAAGAGGACAGAAAAGTGGTGAAAAAATACAGAGGTGAACCTTCGGGAAAATGAATTACAGGCAATCAATTGTAAGGTATAAACATGAATCCTCCACAACAATATAGAACATATCTACAACATCTTATATGGCAAGCATGCATGCAAAAAAAGGCACTACACCAAAATAGATCAAGGATCGATAAAAATGCCTAGATATCAGCATAAAAAGTCACCGAAAAGAAGAGAAATTTCAACAAATGCCAATGTGCTCTATGAGCTTGTGAAAGAACTTTTGGATGCAATTGAGGCCTATAACCGAGAATCCAGGTCCCAGGTCGACGGCTCAGTTAGACAGAGCTCAAAGACAAGCTTGTTTGGAAATTACAGATGCTATGAGGACTACACCAACTAGGGCTCTTGAGAAACTCACTGGTTTGTCGCCCCTATCACTAGGACATTAGACCTTGAAGTTTGCATACATATTGAACGGTCTCTGTTACCTAAGGGACAATAAGGACCCCTTCAAAATCTGAAAAGCGGCTAATAAATGCCCGGACGAACAATATCACTTAACAAGATCCCTCTCATTTCACATACTCGATAGGGATGCGTAGTTGGAGGCGAATAGCTACCGGTTAATGGATCGTCTGGTACACGGAATCCTGTAAAACGCCTAGTGGTACAGGAGCAGATGTGTATGGAGAAATTGTAGGGACGAAAGTTGCTTTCGCCCTTTGGACCTAAGCAACCCTGTTTCAGGCCGAGATATAGGCGATCCTCAAATGCAAGTGTGAGAACCTCAAAGGGACGATTATCTATATTTGCTCAGATAGCAGGGCTGCTCTGTTGGCTCTTGAATCTTATATAGTTTATTCTGCGCTGGTGTCTTATTGTAAAGACGTCTTGTGTGCCTTGGCCGTGCACAGTAGAGTCAGACATCCGAGGCACTCGAATGTTCCGGGGAAATAGGAGGCTACTCATCTGGCACGGCAAGGTTCCGCAAATCGGCCAATGGATCCTGGGCCTATAAAATGTGTATCCTATAGTACGCCAGACGCCATCCTAAGAAACGCAAAGAATGAGCGGACCAGGGATCTATGGCAGGGTACTCCAGAAGTGAGGCAGGCTGTTCTTCTTCTGGGTAAACCAAGACCTGAGCGTATTGTATAGGTTTTGTCCTATAGTAAGGAATGCCTGCATCTCCTTCAGACTAACACGATGTACTGAATCTGGCTCAATCGGCGTCGCGAAGTCTTGCTCACGCAAAGGAGGGGCATACCGTAAGTAGATGGTATGGGGTCTCATTCCCCTCCATGTACCATCTTCACTCCCCTTTCTCTGCAATTCTCAGTAGAGTCAGGTATCGTCTAAGCCTACAGTGCCCTGTGTAGAATCATACCAGGGCCCTGCACTCTTTCCTAGGTAGGCCCAACAATCCCCTGGAGAGACTCTTTGCGGGCCCATGTATCATGAGCGGCGTCTGTCTCCTCCTCGGAGCCGTCCGCCATACCTCTTCGGTCTGACCCTCCGTCCAGGCCTCCAACACTTTTTGGCAACCACTCTGGGCGATCCCCCACACAGGAATCAGGCACTAAGTGTTTACGTGCGGTGCCTTTTCTGGCTAAGGCGCCAGCGGCCTCGTTTCGTGGTACACCCGAGTGTCCCGGTACCCAGACAAGCGTAACCTTTTTATGCTTTGCAAGTTCGATCAGCCAGCTCCTACACTCCCTCACCAACAAGGAGCGCGTGTGGCCCGACTTCAGCGCCATGAGTGCAGCTTGCTGTAGGAGCAGAAGGAAATCCTCCATCCGCTTGGAAAACCGTATTGTTGTCGCCCAGTGGGGTAGATAATTTCCAGCCCAGGGCCTCACAGTACGCACCAGCTGCAGACAGTGTTCCCATTCTGTACCTGTCTGTGAACCATCAGGCTAGTCTATCCCAGGATCCCATCCTTCCCTCCATCCAATCCTCTTTCATAGGGAAGAGTTAGTTTAGCCCCTCGTGGAAGTCTATCTCTATAATATCTATCGATATGTCAGTGGCGCGGGTGTAAGCAGGATATTTAAATTAATAAAACCTTAAACATTATTTTAACAAGTGTCTGTTATGGATAAATAAATAATGAAAAATACCTATACAGGATCTATTTTTCAACAATTCTTTACCTTACAATTTAGCGTTGAAGAGAATAAAAACCCGTTTTCTGAATAGTCCTATTCGTCTTCTGAGCAGTGAATCGTACGGTCGTCATTGGTATCCAGAGAAATATTTAGCGGCTCTATAGTCTCATCTAGCATACCATTCCCCACATTCTTTCTTTCTCCTTATTAATTGCATTAATGTGTAGAACATTTACTCCACTTTTGAGAATCGACTTAAACGTCTTTTCAAAAATACTTTTAACATCTCTCATTTTAAAAGTCTTTTAACTTGAGCCCAAATTAATTCTATTAAATTTAGTTCATAGTGATACGAGGGAAGACATAGTACTCTACTATTTCGTGTTAGAGCCATTCCATCAACAGCATATTGTATACAATGAGGCTCCTTCATATGGTGTTTTGAAAAAGGCAATCGAATCGTTTTTTCTTCAAGAAGAAGTTGGTAGTTTTTCAACTTTCCTGAAGTGGTAACTAGCATTGTCCATAACGATAACTGACTAAGGAGAAATAAATAAGGTTCAGCATCTGCTCAAAATATTCCTCGAAAACGTCTGCCTTCATGTCTTCGTCATAATCATCAGTGTTCTTGGACCGAAATGGTAGTAAACAGGCACATTAATTCCAGTACATCATCCTTCTATGAAAGCTTGAAGCAAAGTTGTTATATGCTTATCCTCTCATATTTGATCAACCGTGTATTTCTCTTACCCAAATTTCATCCAAACATTTCACCAAAATTAATTTCCAACTTTGCAGTTCTTCGTAAAGGAAATTCAGAAATTCATTTTTTTTTGGAACCTTCCATAGTGTCGTCTTGCTCATAGTCGGAATGTTTTTCTCTTTTGGCACACTAGCCGTTATTTAACACAGTGTGGGTATTTCTTTTTTAAAATATGCGGTTTTTATATCATCATCGATGTCCACTTCTTTTCTTTCTGTTTTTCTTTCTTGGGGATATGATTGAACCACTTTTTCCTCACGTAATAATTGGTATTATATTATTGACTCTCTAATCCCAGTAATTTTTGATAGTTCAACTATTCTTGCAACACTGGTTGTTGGGTTTTGGTGCTTAAGGACATTGTACTCTCTTTTTACAGCAAGAAAATCAAAGACGCTAGCCATTTTCACGACCAAATATGTTGCACTTCTTAGTAGAAAACTTAGTAAACCCTGAAATGTTTTTCTTAAGTCATTTGCCCTCTAATATAATAGGCAGGTGTGTGAGCAATAATGTTTGTATGAAACGATATTACGCCAAAATTACCGCGGAAACAAGGTTGTAAAATTAGACCTTTGTAGGATTATCGGATATTTTCTTACTTCTTTATAACTTTCTTTAGTTTTGTAACCAACTTTAGTAGAACAAGTGCACTAAGAACATTTGTATCTTAACCTAACATTTAATTTTTCTTAAACGATTTTCTATGCTTAAGTCCAATTTCAGACAATAATTGAAATAAATTTATTAGTCTACTTAAAAGAAATTAAGATATGATATAAAGTTAAAAAAAAGAATGGCAGTTTTAAAAGAAAAAAGTAACGAAAAAGATGCTTAGGAAGTAAATTGGAGATTGAGTACAATTTGCTAAGCGATGCATCAATTTTCAGGAAATTTAAGCAAACTGGTTGGTAGCTATTTAAGTGACACCTAAAAGCTTTTTTCTTTTAATATCCGTGCATAAAAAAATATAAGGGTCCCAGTATAATCAGTAATCACCAACATTCCTTTGTCTATAATATCCCATATTGGGATAAGAGCTGGATTGGTTGGAAGCAGCTGTCAAAGCTTTACAATATTTCATTTAAGCATTTATCAAATGACAAGGATACAAATTTCTTTTTCTATTTTGGTATCATAAAGAAGTCTTTTCGCTACGCAAAGTAGTGTCGAAAAGAAGCTCTTTTCGACACTACTTTTGTTGACTGATTCCTATGATATTAACAAAATTGTTCAATGTCAATGCTCACTAGCAAAAATTTCGACACCGTTTTGAATGGGATTCCTAATAATACAGACGTCAAAAGTGACAAGATGCCCGTCCAACTTTTGATCGCGACTTGAATAAATTAATGTTTTTCATTAAAAAACGTGCAAAATAGAAAAAATAGTATAAAATACACGTTTTAAAAGACATTTAGCGCACTCGCACGTTAGGAAACTCCCCGCAAGCGGGTCGTTTCCTAATTTCGTGCTCGTGCGATAAAATATGGTCTTTTAAAACTAGTACCTTAATATACTATTATGACACAATTAAAAAAAATACTTATTAAATTAAAAACAAAATGACATTATCCTCGATAATCAATGTTCTTAAGTATTCCTTTGTTAGGTCAATCTGAATAATTAGACGTAACAAGTTTGTTTAAATAAATGATTTCATTGCGCCATTTTAGCAACAGCCTATTTGTCTTCATCTAAAGCACATTTAAATATTTTTTCATTGTGTATCGCGTTACACATTGAAAGTGTTAAACCCAGATATACCGGTCAGACAAAAACCAATTTACAAGTATTGTATAAGTAAGTAGTTCGTAGTATTTGGGTAATGGTCGCACATAACAGCGACACAAGATCGTAATTTAGAAAATCAACTAGTGTCAATGGAGTCAACAAAATGTCCGAGGGTGTGGCCAGAATAGAACAACCGGCAGATCGTTTTGCAGATATGGGCTATGAATATGAAATAAAACAAGTTGGATTAGCATGAATAAAATACTGCTATCATTCACCTTATATGCAGAGCGTATGCGTATGACAGGTTTATGAGATGTTGCGTAGACAGATAACTGTATCATTTCATAGAATATTTCTCAAATTCTTTCATTATTAATTTTCCAATATTTTTACGCATTAATTATTATCGATTAACGGAGAAAACTGGCAAATGCAAATACTATTCTGCGAAATGTATATAAATATATAATCTCTTATTAATAACCGGATACATTTGATCATATTATAATTCAAATAAGAGCTCAGGAACCATAATATATTACATAACGCAGCGATCTGGGTATAATTTTATTTACGCCAGAATTTTTTGGAAATTCCAAAATTATATGGATATATTAAAAGTTCCAACACGCAATCATTAAAAAGGAGGTTAAGAGAAACTTAAAGATTAAAAGGCGTCATATTACTGAAGTGCACAAGGATCTGTTATGTACGTTCATGCGGGTACTTTTAGTTGTTTAGCGTTTTTCTCGAAGTCGGCTAAAAGCCTATAGTTTTTAAATTCGGCACGGTTTTAGGCTACACTGTCAACGGTCAACTGTTTTTGGCGATCCCAATTTGAGTTTCAAACTTATTACGCAAATGTGCGATTTTTCAAACTCTTGCTTTGATACATGATGGCTGCCAAAAACATTAATTGATTATGATGAAATTTTCTGAACACATTCTTTTTGGGACCTTCTAGCGCCGAAAAAGTCACGAGGATCGAAAAAAAAAGAGACGACACAGTTCGTTAAGGGAATTTCTAGGAAAACAACTGTTTCGAAAATGTTGGAAAAATGGACTTTTGACGAAAAATGTAAAGCAAAAGATTTATAGGTCGAAAAAATTAGGGAATTTATTATAATTTCTTTTTTTTTTTCGTCAAAAATATTATTAGAAAAATCGATAACTTGACGAGAATCTTCATAAAAAACAGTACAAGGGGACACTCTAGATATTATGATGCTTTTTGTACTAGGTGAGTTGGTTGCATTTAAAATTCTTGCTTTTCGAGTTTTGACCGTGACACGACACCGCATAATATTTTATTACTGGAAAATCATACATCTGAAGCAACCAAAACTTTTGCACATTAAAATGGATGTTTTTGAGTACAACATACCAAAAAATCGCATTGATAGGATTAAGAATGCTGAATTGGTGAGTTTTGGTTTCCAGTTTGAAAAGTCTACTTTAATCCAACGAATAGCTATTAAAAAAAAAAAACAATCCGAGATTCGTAAACCTCGATATTTCTGCCATAAAGATTTTTTTTTTAATAATCTTCCGTGCGCGATCGGGAAATACGGAAAAGTCGACGTTAAAGGGAACATGTAGAGAATCGTAAATTCTCAAGGTTTTTATACATAGATACCTTTGGTTTGATGCCTGGAAAATTTGAAGAAATACGTTTTACAATATTTTGACATAGCGGTTAGGTTAAAATATGTAGATTTCTATATTTAAATGCGTGAAATTTCTTTAAAAACGGGCTGAAGCCGGAAAATAGGTCCGGATGGGAAAATTTGAATATTTTCTGGCTATTAGGAGCAGTTTATGTCGATTTTATGGCACATTTTGAGGAAAAACTTCACCTTCAGTATATTTTATGTCATGTAAGTAGATTTATTTGCCTGAAATCTAATTTAACAAGACTTGAAGATGGAAAAATGGACTAGGATCGGAGAATTTCGACATTTTTCAGGTGCCAAGCAGTTATTTCTGCCGATTTTATGGAAGATTTAGAGGTAAAATTTTACTTTAAACATGGAAGTAAATGTACTTACATTTAAAATACTTGTTCATATTGCAATTATTCGGAGTATTTTTCCTATTTTTGTATTTTATTAAGTATTATTGATTAATTTTGGGCCAGAATCGAAGAATTTGGGCATTTTGGATCGACAAGCAATAATTTCTGCTGATTTCATTGCAGATTTCCAAGTAAAATATGCTTTCAACATAGAAGTCTATAGCACTTGTAGTATACAAGTACATTCATAATACCTGTTCATATTGCAATTATTCGGAGTATTTCTCCTAGTTTTGCATTCTATTAAGTATTATTGGTTAATTTTGGGCCATGATCGAAGAATCTGGATATTTTTGATGCGACAAGCAATGATTTCTGCCGATTTTATTGGAGGTCTCGAGGCAAAATTTTACCATAAACATAGAGGTCTATAGCACTTGATATAAAAGCGCTTTCAACATTATTGTTCATATTGCAATTATTCGGAGTATTTCTCCCATTTTTGTATCTTATTAAGTATTATTGTTTAATTTTGGGCCATGGTCGAAGAATTTGGATATTTTTGATGCAACAGGCAATGATTTCTGCCAATTTTATGAAAGATTTCGAGGTAAAATTTTACCTTAAGATAGAGTTCTACAGCACTTGTGATATAAAAGCACAATCAACATATTTTTTCATATTGCAATTATTCGGAGTATATCTCCCATTTTTGTATTCTATTAAGAATTATTGGTTAATTTTGGGACATGATCGAAGAATTTGGAAATTTTTGATGCAACAAGCAATAATTTCTACTGATTTTATGGCAGATTTCCAGGAAAGAATTTACTTTAAACATAGAAGTCTATAGCATTTGTGGTATCAAAGTACATTCATAATACTTGTTCATATTGCAATTATTCAGAGTATATCTCCAATTTTTGTATACTATTAAGTATTATTGGTTAATTTTGGGCCATGATCGAAGAATTTGAACATTTTTGATGGGAAGAGCAATAATTTCTGCCGATTTTATGGCAGATTTCCAGGTAAAAATTTACTTTAAACACCGAATTCTATAGCACTTGGGGTATAAAAGTACATTCATAATGCTAGTTCATATTGCAATAATTATTCTGAGTATTTCTCCCATTTTTGTATGCTATTAAGTATTATTGGTTAATTTTGGGCCATGATCGAAGAATTTGGACATTTTTGATGCGACAAGCAATAATTTCTGCCGATTTTATGGCAGATTTCCAGGAAAAAAATTGCTTTAAACATAGAAGTCTATAGCATTTGTGGTATGAAAGTACATTCATAATACTTGTTCATATTGCAATTATTCGCAGTATTTCTCCCATTTTTGTATACTATTAAGTATTATTGGTCAATTTTGGGCCATGATCGAAGAATTTGGACATTTTTGATGCGACGAGCAATAATTTCT
>MU188971.1:93617-104974 GCA_016904865.1 Pissodes strobi | reverse complement strand
TTTTTGACGCGACAAGCAATGATTTCTGCCGATTTTATGGGAGATTTTGAGGTAAAATTTTATCTTAACATAGGACTATATAGCACTTGTGATATAAAAGCATATTAAACATATTTGTTCATATTGCAATTATTCGGAGTATCTCTCCTATTTTTGTATTCTATTAAGTATTATTGGTTAATTTTGGGCCAGATTTGAAGAAGTTGGACATTTTGGATGTGACAAGCAAGAATGTCTACCGATTTTATGGCAGGTTTCCAGGTAAAAGTTACTTTAAACATAGAAGTCTATAGTATTTCTGGAATAAAAGTACATTCAAAATACTTGATCATATTGCAATTATTCGGAGTATTTCTCCCAGTTTTGTGTTCTATTAAGTATTATTGCTTAATTTTAGGCCAGAATCGAAGAATCTGGATACTTTGGATGCGACGAGCAGTGATTTCTGCCGATTTTATGGTAGATTTCGAGGTAAAATTTCACTTTAAACATAGAAGTCTATCGCACTTGTGGTATAAAAGTACATTCAAAATACTTGTTCTCCCATTTTTGTTTTCTATTATTTACTAAATAGAATTAGTTAATTTTTGTATGTATATAAAATAGAAGTCGATAGGTAAATGCTATTTCTTACACAGTTTTTGATGCTCATTAAAATGTGCACGTCTGGTGAGTGGCCTCAAGCATACACCTTTTTTTTATTTCTTCAAAGTGTAGTTCCTTTTCACGATTTATTAAATATTAGAAGTCTATTTTATAATACTTTCCTATTTCAATTAGTACGAATAAATACACATCACATGTGTTCGTCAAAATGAAAACATTACGGAGCATAAGGCTCATACTGGCAAATATCACAGCACCTGATGGGTCCAAAACTATAATAAAGTTCCTATAAAATTGAAAAGACAAATTTGCCAAAGTAAAGGAAAAAACTTACAAGCTCCTATTAACTTATTATAGGTAATTGTATAAAGCTTTCAAAAAAAAATTTTATAATGTTTATTATGTTTTATTTTGTTTCTTCATGTTTTTCGCTTGCTATATTTATTTTAGAACGAAGGTTATTCTTCGTCTGCTATTAGATTAATTTGTTTAGGGTTCTTGCAATGCAGGTATTGTAAGTATGTAGGTATGTAGATATGCGTACGTGGTATATAGGTTTAGATGAATTTTGTTAAAAGGTTGTTGCTCTTCTAATTTTTGTTTTTTAGACAATATCAAATATGTCTCCCTACATGTTTTTTTTTTCCGCATGGCATAATATTATTTCATTTTGTTTTTCTCTATGTATATAAAGATATTCGAATTTAGCTCTATTATTTTTAAAAGCATTACTTTTAGATTTTAGCTAATCTAATATTTATTGTAATTATGTTAATTTTGTAATTATATTAATATTGCATTCTTATTTTTTTTAACATTATTTCAATTATTGCAGAAGTTGGGAGGTGGTTTGCCAAGAATACTGCAAGCGGTTCAACATTCTAGAAACGATCGAAACACAATTTTGGTTGAGTTAGATATAACCGATTTTCGTACCTAAAAATTAGTGTTTGTTGAAAGTTTCAATTATTTGAGGGATTCCCTTAGCACTTTAGAAGTGCGAAATGTCTATTTTGGTGAACACTGTCTTTAATCAGAGAAACGAGGTAAAATATTAATTAGGTTGGATAAAAAGGAGTTAGCACGAAGGGTTGTGATACTTACCAGGATAGTTATTTCAAAGTTTCTTGGATGTACCTGCAGCTTCAAAATGGTTTTGGATTCAATATCCACATCTTCGAGGTACTAGTCAAACGTGTCATAACTTACTCCTCATTATTAATGGTAGTCTCTTTTTTAGTTTTTCTATGGTAGCTGCTGCTTGACCTAAGATAAATTTGTTTTATTTATTTCGACTTAATCTATTCCAGTTTTCTAGTTTAAAATAAATACATTCAAAGTATTTGTTTGTAATACACATATCATAGGGAAAGAGGACATGCATACTAAACCTCATAAAGACACCAATATATTCAAGATAGTGCCCAAACAGTGTAGTGTTCGTAAAATGAGCATCAGCTTTAACACTTCGGTAACAAGACTTATTAATTATTTCGAAGCCATCGGCAATTGTAGCCAGTTGACACTCTTTCCGCCGAAATTATTAAATATCTCCACCTTAAAAAATCAAATTGTTACTTTGTAATTAACTTTTGACACCCCAGTTAAAATTTAATGCCCGGTAAATCAAAGCGCTCTGCATCGCTAAACGACTGTTTTGCTTGCGACCAACCTCGGAATTCGAACACAAAAAAAAATGTGTCAGACCCGGTAATTTACGATTTTTCAGCTGGTATTTTCGGCGAAAACATCATGAATGGCGCAGCTGAATGGAGAGACACTTTTTACGTCCTTAAGGTTCAGACAAAAGGGTCCGAGATGTCCCGGTGACAAAAGTTTTCTCGGTTTCTTTGCAAGTTACACATATAGCGAATCTGTCATTGTGCCCTTTGAATGGGAGCAGGTTATGAGCTTTTGTGCGGAGCACCTGAACGTTTAAAGGTACAGGGTATAGTGAAGAAACCAGGTCAAAATTCTTGCGCTTGATGGTTGGACTTAAATAAATAAGGTATATTTTTGCGCTGTAAGATTGTTCTGTGTTTGCGTTTGGAATTTAGGTTTATTGTTCATGTTGGCATGTAATGATGAGTGATATGAATGGCTTGGAGAAGCTGGCATTTCATCGATGTAGTATTTGTAATTATGCGTTCTGAATGGTTTAGTTATTTTAAGAACTTTTCTTAACAAAAATAAAATTTTAACTTTTTCTAAATAAACAGATATATAAGAAAATATAATATAATGTATCGAGAAATCATGTGAAAAAGATGGTATTCCACCTGAAAAAATCTCAAAATAATCCGTGGCTGTTTTATTTGATGTTCAATTGCTTTTGGCTTGCCATTTTCGGATTTCACGGAAAAATTATACCAGATGGTTATTTCAGATTTTTTTAAGTAGAGGTATGGTAAAAAAATTGGCTAATTCCGTCCTCGATGGACCACCCTATACAAAATGAAAGTTTTTATTTTGTATTTTTATTATTCTGTAAAATACACAAAAATTATAATTTTTTATGACAAATTTTTCTGAAACGATTCGGTATTTTCTATCAATTTTGACCATATTTGATAGCCTAAAGCTTAAACTGTTTTGGGCTTCATATTATACACAGCATAACAGGGGTCTCTACTGCAGGCTGGAAGGTAGGACTTCCGGGGGCTCCTATTAAGCCTTGGTCTTCCTATTGTAGATGCCTCGCTCTGATTGCTAAGATGACGCCTCGCGTAGTTTAATGTGTCGTCTTTCTCTATTTGAGAGGATTGGATATTACTCCGGTCCTGCTCTGTGCTTCTTAGCTCTGGTCGTTTCTTTGCGCGGTCACACAATTAGACTACTAGGTTTTTTGTTTGGCCCATTTGCGTCTTCCTGAGTCGTCTGGATTATAATCTACTGCTTGCCTCTGGTTCTTAGCCTTATCGATGTAAAGTCTTCTAGTGGTTGCCACTGTAGGTCTGCCTACAGATCAGCATTTCTGACGAACCAAGGTGCGCCAGCTGCCCTCTTGACTAGCTTGTTCTCTGCTTCTGTGAGCAATGCTGCATTTCGGTCCGTATCCCCAAGCTGTTGAACCATGTGTCAGTTGAGACTTAGCTACCATTTTTATCATAATGAGCTTAGTCTTCAGTGACATGTGGCTATGTCTCGCCATCATGAGATTTAGCATAGTCATTGCCCACTTGGTTTTGTCTTCCACCGCTTGGATTTGAGGCCTTGGTCCACGTGCACTCCAAGGTACTTGACTTCGGTGTTCCAAGCTACGTCGATGTTGTTTATCTGTATGTGCGGTCCGGCAACCTTTTTCCTCCTCTGAAGGATTCTGGCCTACGTTTTGCGCTTATTAACCTTGATCTTCCAGTTTATCATCCAGTTTATAAGCTTGTCTGTTGTCTCCTGTAGCGCAGCGCTTATCCTCCTTGTATCGTCAGCATAAAATGAAATTCGCGCATCGTCAAATGATCATATATCATGTGTGAATATTGTGTATAGCAATGGTCCAAGGGCTGAGCCCTGCGATACTCCTACTTCAAGTGTCCTGGAACTGGATATTTTGCCTTTAATTCTCGCATGAGTTCTCCTGTCTGTTAGGTAGCTCCTTATGATCTTGATGATCCGGTCAGAGTAGCCCCTACTATCATCTTATATCACAGCCGCTAAGACTCTGTCGAAGGCTCTTTCCACGTCTAGAAAGACTGCCCCCTGTTGCATTTGTTGTTAAAGCCGTTGTTAAAACTGCCTGTTAGATTATCTACTATTTTAGCAGCAGTAACTCCGTTGAATTACGTATTGGAAGCAGGGGATCGTGTCGAGTTCATTGGATTCGTCGTTGAGGCTTCTCAGGATCACTCTCGCAGCCACCTTGCTTACAGCTGAGAGGAGACTGATGGGTCTGTAATTTGCTGGATAAGCCATATCCTTATCTGGTTTAGGTATTACGATCACCTCAACCTTCTTCCACCTGCCAGGAAAGTGGCCAAGTCTCATAATCGCGTTGATGATGTTAGCCGTGGCTGTGATTCCTTTTTTGGATTTCAGGTTGCTAATTTTGTCACCACCTAGTGCTTTTCTGACCTTCAGCCTCTTTATCATGTTTGCGGGTGAGGTTGGTACATCACATCTTGGCTGTATGTGTCTTTGCTCGAGGCGCCTTACTCTTTTTTGGACGTCTGAGTTTAGGTTCCTCTTTCACTTTATTTTCGGGCTGTTCATTTAATCTGCATTGGTTTTGCATGATTCAGTGAATAATTTCGCCTTATCCACGTCCGCGTACACCAAGCCTCCTGCCTTGCTTATAGACGGGATAGAGCCTTGGCATTGCGGAGTGCCCTCTGCATCTGCCAGGCTGATTGGTCTTCGATGTCCAGCTCTCTTAGTCTCCTTAGCCAAGATTCGTCTCTGTGCGCCTTGATTCGTGTCTTTAAGATGTTGCTATGTTGGTTAAGGATCAATCTGTCATTTCTCCTGCCTGTCCTCGAATATAATATGTGCCTTAATCTCGTGTTTGTTCATATCATGTTTATGATCTCATCAGAGGATCGCTCTCAATCGACCCTAGTATATATCTATTCCCATAGATCATCTTCTGCAGTCATAGTACCCTCTCAAATTATTTTGAGAGGGCTAAATAGCTCTTTATTCCAGATATTTTTGTATGCTAGCCTACCATTTTTATCTCTCTTTTCAACATCCTTTTCTTTATAAGAACCATCGCGTGATTGCTTCGTTTCAATTTTAATCACACCTCGTTTCCAACAACTTTTTCAACCTTTATTCGATTGTGTATTTACGTGTTCATCTTATGACAAAGGCATTACAATACTTTCATTATCAATGTCTCCAGACAATAAGCTTTAACAGCCAATATTCACCAATATATTTTGGTTTTCAGCTTTAAATGTTTTTGAAGGGAAAATCGAGAGGATCCACAATACAAGATTTTATCGACCCTGTTTTGAGAGCAACGCTGATGGTCCACAGAGTCCCTGTACTGTTTAATACTCCGGATCACACCCTGGTCTTGCGGAGAATGTATGGATGCGATATTACTCTAGTGGGAGATCGAAAATGTTAAAAATCAAGCAGGTAATAGATCATATAGGTAGTATCTGATGAAAGTGCTGACCACCCAAAACACCCAAAAATATTTATGTAGTTTTATCATGGTCTATATGGAGTTGTCACACTTTACACGTATTTTAAATTTAACTGCCATGTAATTATTTGTTTTAAATTAAAATTAAGGACCTACTTCTTAAATAGGCTGCTTAGCTACTCATTATATATAATCTGTTCACAAGCTATTTTTTATGAGAATGATTTCCCTGCTATATCGTGTAATTACTTCATATTAGAGCAGTCTAATTGCTTCAAAGATTTTTATTAGGTAAGTGAAAATGATTAATGATCTCACGATGCTAATGGTAAAAACACTTGCTACTTCAACGAACTTAAATTAGAATAACGTACTTTTTGATTACGCCCACTTACCTCTTTTATATGTACTTTCTAAGCATTAAATGCAAAAGACTGTCTATTCTTTCTATTGTTGTCTTATTGTTAGTCTATGCAGAGGTTTTTACTTGTTAAGGCGTTTAAAATGGAAAAACGTTAGTTGCTTAATTTAAGCGCCAATAATTCATAAACAAATGATCCAACACAGATTAGTTTAATCCGCACGAGCACTTTGTATTTTTTAAGTGAAAATTTCAAAGATATCTACGTAAACGCATGTAACGCTAGAAGCTGTCTACGTTCAGTTATTTAACGCTTATTTGGGCAATTTTTAGATATTTAGCATTTTCTCGAAAACGGCTTTTTTATAATTTTATTTACTTTTTAATATCGCTTTTCTGTCGTGTGGTCTTAAGCACACACCTTGATTTTTTTTGTTAATTTGTCCTTTAGTTGCCGGTTTTTATTTTTGAGTTCATGTCTTCTGAATGAAAATTACCATAATTAATGTCTACGTAATTAGATATGCCAGGATTGTTTATAGTTCGAATATCAATAGGGCAAAATCCACTTTTATTGCAAATGAGAAGCCCCCTTGTGCTCTCATCTCATATCTCTGAATCAGATTGATTTTGTTACACTTTTTGTCCCTTGTTCATGTTCATGTTTGGTAGAATTTTTTTTTATCTTTTTCTTCATTTGAATATTATTGAAATTTTCAATTTTAGACCTTTTGTTCTGGACCAAAAAAGCCCAAAATTGAAAATTTTAATAAGATTCTGATGAAGGAAAAGGTAAGAGAATTTACCTGTTCATCTCAAAAAATATTTTACCATAGTGGACTTCCATTTTATCTGTCCAGTTTTAAAGAACAAAGTTTCAGCTTATAATAATCTGTGATAATGAACGGATACATTTTTCAAAATTATCTTTAGTTATATTTGATATGTCTCAAGTAATAATAATGAATTTCCCTATAAAAAAATATTCAGAGGCGTTTGTGGCATATCTGATTGTTCAAAACATAATTTTATTAAAGGAACAAATAGAGTAGTTTTTGGCATAATAAGCAATAATTAATTATTCATTGAGTTATCCAGTTCTATCCAATATGACGACATAGTTTTGGAAAAGTTAGAACAAATAATATGCCTCATAAAGTAAGTCCAGATGAGATCAATATGTGCACCTTATAAAAAATATTAGAATATATTTCCAATCCATTGTTGAACTTTATTCAGACGATTTATGCAGAACAACAAACTCACTTCCATTTAATCAGCACATCTCTGACCAAGATGGTATATTCTTTTCTTGAAGGTGAATTGGTTTGGTGAGAAGCTCAGGCGGATGCGTGAGATACTCCACACTCTCTTGTCCATTAATCGGAGAGACCCAGTTTTAGCTCCAGCTGAATTTGTGAATGGTTATAGGAATAGATATCGGGCTAAGATCCTTGAGACAAAGAGATTGGGTTATGATTCTTATATAAAAAAAAACTCTCCCAATCCTCAAGTGTCAATGTATAGCTGATTATCAAGCAGAGTTCACAGCCGGCCTCAACTCTTTTTTCGTTGGCATTGCGCATTGCAGGTCTCGCTCCCACTGATAAGTCTTTCCTCGCTACCACTGATAAGTCTTTCATGCAGTTTCTGCCCAGGAATCCAAACACCGAGCCATTTTCTTTTCATAAAACTACTTTTAATGAGGTGAGACGACAGTTGTCCAACTTAAATAACAGCAGGAGCAGGGACCGCTATGGACTCGACACCAGAATTGTCAAAACTTTAACGCATCTAATAATGTCCCCCTTAACCAGGCTTATAAATATGTGTATAGATAATAAAATTTTTCCAACTGTACTCAATGCTAAGGTCATACAGATCTTTACACACAAGGGATCAGCAGATGAGCTATCTAATTACCGCCCAACTTCTCTTCTTCCAATTTTATCAAAGATCTTTTAGTCGGTCCTAAAGGACCAGATGAGTGCTTTCTTTGAGCGAAACAATCTATTTCTGCAGAGCCAATTTGCCTTTCGAAATAAAAAATCGACAACCTTGTCCATAGATAGTCTTATTGAGATTGTTGCGGGGGCTATGGAGGGAGGTCGGGATTTCTATGCCTCCTTCTATGACCTCACAAAGGCTTTCCATTGTGTCCCTCATAATATAATGCTTAGGAAGTTGTCTGTCTACAATTTTGATGAAGGGAGTATAAGGATGATTGAGTCTTACCTGTCGGGCCGTACCCAATATGTGTCTCTGAATGGGGGCTGTTCTGGGAGGGAGTCTGTGAGGCATGAACTGCCACAGGGCTAGGTTCTGGGCCCTTTGTGATCTTCCTGGTATATATCAATGATCTTGGTAACTTTAAAAAGTTCCTAAACGCATATTATTCGCTGATGATACCACAAACATCATCCACCTACCAACCCACTGACCCTCTGATTGCTTGGTTTGAGAGTATACAGAGTGATATTAATGATTGGTTCCTGGCTAACAAGCTTACCCGTAACATCTCAAAAACTCAAAACATTAATTTCAGTCTTCGCACAGGTTTTTCTCAATTACCATCGGATGCTCTGGTTAAGTTTCTTGGAGTGACCTTGGAGCTAGGGCTGACCTGGGAGAAACATGTACATTCTCTTGGTGAGAAACTATCAAGGATCATATATCTTATCAGAAGCCTTAGTGGGTTTGTCACGGTGCCTACTCTCATGACATATGCCGTACTCAATTGGGGCCATTCACTTCATGCTGAAAAAATCTTTAGACTACAACGTAGATGTGTTCGTGTCATGGTGGGGATATCGTGACTGCTGTCGTCAGTGTTTTCAAGAGCTTAAAATACTTACATTTCCCAGCACATATATTTTTACTGCCTTACTTATTTAAAGCAAAATAGCTCTCGCTTCTGTTGTCATGCCGACCTACATAAGTACCAGACAAGGCAGCGTGAAGATCTATTCCCAGACTTTCATAGGCTGGCTAGAACCAGGAGGGGCACCGATTACCACTGTATAAAAAGTTCTCCTAATGCACATAAGGACATTAGAGAACAGAATATTTTCTCAAACAATGAAACAATACTTAACTGGCAACGCATTTTATTCTAACAGGGATTACCTCACGAATGACTTTTCTGACCTCTGATGTTGTCTTGATGTTGGTGTTGCATTGCTTCTGTCTGTCTTGAAGAGTGCTGCTGTGTTGTGTATAATGCATATTAGGATAATGTTTTTATAATTGAATTTTATATAAATAGTCTAATTATTGTACGTCATATTCGACTTTACTCTCTGCTGACCTGTATAAACAGGATTTATGTATTTTGTACTAATAAACATTTTTATTTCATTTAATTTTATTTCAATTATTCCTCTTTTAATAGTTAAATATACTAAAACAGCTTCTGTGCTATGTCCTGTGGATAAGCCGAATTTCTTGAAACATATGAGCGAGTATTGAGTTTTCCAAAGAAACATAATGCTATTAATTTGGTTCATTTGGGGTTTTCTAATAAGTACCGTTGTAAAACAGCATCCTGATGACTGCAAAAGGGCTTTTGAGTGTGTTCTGGTCGTAAGGCAGTTTTCTTAGACCTGTAGAAAGCTTTTGAAAATGTTGATAGAGCCAAATTACTAGCCAACTTGGAATGTAGAGAAATTGGTTAGAAGATTAACTAAATAATAAAGAACAGAAAAGCAAATTAAATTGATTTCTTTCAGGTAGTGGAGTTCCACAAGGGAGTTTGCTTTATTCCTTACTGTTGCTCTTTTACATATAGTATAATATAGTATACATATTGACCAGCCTAGACGAGACCATGATCTCTTTTTTGAAACTGATTCGTAGTCCAGATCAGTGTAGTTAGCAGGGCTCCGCCACAGAGCTTCACATAGGTTTCTCTTAAATTTACTATTTGGAGGCTAGACAACACCTCTCGGACCTATAGCCCGCCACACTATCAAGTATAGGAAATAGAAAGTTTTTACGAGAAAATTTAAAATAAATAAAGAAAAGAGTAATGAGTAAGAAGAAGGAATATTTGGTCCCGTCAGAGATTGTCGGTGGACGAGGTTGTCGGTCTTTTCCTTCTTCTTTTTCTTCTTCTTAAGCTTACCATTTAATATTACCCTACTTCGGAATGATCAGCTTGTGTTTAGAACGTAAATTTTTGTCAATATTTAGATACATGCTTTTTATTGTTTAGCAGCATTTGGTTTAAACTAACATACTTACACCGACCATCAAGATTATTACCAGGCAGTTCAAAGTTCCCTTAGGATGTGTTACTTATCTTTAGTAAGATATCACTGATTTGGTCCCAGTTAAAAATTATTCTGCAGCGTAATCATATCAGTACAGAGTCTCAAGGTTATTAATGGATAAACCAATTGGATCATTGGGATAGTTTGGGTTAGCTGATATATATCCATCGAATTTGGATAAAATTTGAATATGTTGCAAGTTTGATCCAAGACAGCTATGCTCACAGCTTGAAGGCTTCGAAAGTGATCTTATCGAAAGCCTCACTAAAGCCTCTATATATGGCACGGGTTTTAGCGTCTTTTTCAAAGAGTGTATAAGCATATTTCCCAGCAGCAACTGCACAGATAAAGTTTTATTCAAGGGAGCAGCAATAATGGCTAGATTGCCCCGAAAGGCATTCGTTTTGCTTTCCGAGCTCTCTAGCAAGCCTTCTAGAAAAAAGGATACCAATGGGATCCTTGGGACATCTCAGAAGTTACATCAAAAGAAGCTGATAGGCGTGCATCAAAATCAAATAGTTGCCTAATGGCTAATTCAAAAACTCATAGCTGGAGAATTTTGAAAGTTAAATGAAGTAATTGTCTCTGTATCAATATCTTATCGAAAGCTTTAATAAAATGTGTATGCGTTGCAGGTTTGACCCAAGACAGCAGCGAATAACTCCTGAGCTCATAGCTAGAAGGCTACGAAAGTGATCTTGTCGAAAGCCTCACTAAAGTCTCTGTATACGGCTCGGGTTTCAGGGTCCTTTTCGAAGGGTGTCACGTTAAACTCTATTCAGTAAGAAATTCGAATCTTCATATCTACCAGAAGCAACTGCAGAGGTAAGGTCTTATTCAAGGGAGCAGCAACTAATTGCCAGAGGGCACCGAAAGAAAAATGGATACCAATAGGACACTTGGGATACCTCAGACGTTGCACCAAAAAGGGCAGATAGGCTTCCGTCAGGATCAAATAGTTGCCTTTTAATAATAACATATATTTCATCGAATAAAGCAATGACTAATCCAAAAACTCATGACTGAA
>MU188971.1:48946-93607 GCA_016904865.1 Pissodes strobi | reverse complement strand
ATATATAAATCAAACCTTTATAGAAATATGCGGATGCCATCAGGCCAGTGCTTAATGTTTACCCCGACGATCTTTTGCCTAAGCGCCGACCATTATTTCATTCGATTCGGGGATCAAATTTCGACATTGCACAATGGATTGACGTTATTTTTTTCAATTCAAGAAAAATTACCTGCTACCCGACTCGAGGCTTGTGCCATACCGACAGATGCAGACAATCTCCCTATACCTATTGACAGAAATCTTTCCTTATATGTGGATGTGTGTGAGGTTCCTTTTATTTCGGGATATGTGCCTCTGGCCAATGCTCTATTTCAGAGGTTCTCAAAAGTTGGAAGTGTTGTATAACTATATAGAATGCTACAAATTCTAGGCACTTACCTGAGCACTGCTTAACTAGAAGAGTTAGAGAGCTGCATAAATGAAATCATAAATGAAGAAGAAAACTATATTTTTTTAAGAAAAATATTTTAAAACTGGCAAAAGGTTGCTTATTAGCGCACGATTAAAAGAAAACATAATTTTGTCAAAAATAGGTGGTGTTATTTCAAAAAATTAAAATAAGTTCATTCCAGATTGTGACGAACTAGTATCGGTTCTAGCTATACATCCTTAGACCTCAGAAATTACACTGACTCTTCCATATTTTGGCAGCTGGTATTTTGGCATAGAATAGAAATTTTGAATTTTGTATCTAACTACCTATTTTTGGGTCAATTTTATGTTATTGCAAAAGATCATAACAAAATTTTTATATATCTGTCAATTTAATATTGTTGAGTCTTTTATTTATTTATGTATTTGTTATTTAAATTCTAAAAAGGAATGCACCAATTCACGTACCAATTCAGCCCGGTAGGCCGACCTTCCTAGCCAAGGTACACACACAGCTTCCTCGACTGGATCTTTCACAGGTGTGGACCATTCCTCGTACTCCAAGCCCCAACGGCTTTCCGGATCTTCTACGATCTGCGGTAGGCGCAAAAGCCAATTCAGACAACAGTGCCCTTTGAAGCGCCCTGTCAAAAACCTCATGACCTTTAAAGCCACACCCTACAAGGCGTGAGGTCACCCAAGAGTAGCCCAGCCTGCCTCATTCCTAGAGTAGTTCGCCATAGATCCTTGCTCCGCACTTTCACTGCATTCTTTAGGATGACGGCGGATGATCTATTCAATATTTTACTACAGCTCCCCCACAGTCAAGGTCGTAGACCGTTCCTCAGGTTGTGGAGTTGCTAAGGTGGGGATTGCACTAGGTCCCTGGAAGATTCTCAGAGTTAGCCCCTATTAATCTGGCTGGGGGGTGTAAGGCATATTGATGTGTCATACAAAGCCTCTCATATGCTAATGTCAACCTCACCTACACGTGGTACCCCCTGTTTTTCACGAACGAGGCAATGGCGACAGAGTCTTCACCGGTATAAGTGAAAAACTTTCTTATCCAATGCTCTTGGGTGTGGGATTAAGAAAGACAGGGCACTCTTTTGTCATTGGGTTGGAAAACCAGCCCAAAAGGCGGAGGAACTAATTGTCACAGACAAAGTGAACGGCATAAGGATGCAGAAAGAAGTGGAGAGACTACTGCATTAATGATCGCTTTATGATTTCTCTTAGTAAAATATCATGGCAGCAATCAGAACTAAATATTCGGGAGTTTCAAGTCCTCCAATCGGATCTCCGGGGAGGACAGCTTTAAGAGATGCCAGTAAGAAGCGTTTATTGCGGGAAAGTATGAGGATTGGAACATGGAACGTGAACAGCATGTTCCAGTTGGGAAAAGCCCATCGTGTTGTCCTGGAAATGTCAAGATTAAATATTAAAATCATGGGAATCAGCGATACAAGATGATCCTCAGGATCCAAAACAAGATAATATATGTACTACTCGGGAAGTAGTGATGCTAGACATCAACATGAAGTGGCGATTATCGTTGATGAAACAATGAAGCATGCAGTGAAAAATTTTGTACCCTTTTCACCACGAGTGATGCTATTACAACTTGAAGCTTACTGCGGCACGCTAAATCTCATTCAAGTGTACGCACCCACAGCCGACAAAGAAAACCAAGAAATAGAAGATTTTTACCAAGATATAGAAAACGTTTTAAACTGGGCCAAAAATAAAGATGTGACCGTAATAATGAGGGATTTAAACGCTAAAATTGGCCGAGGTGATAAAGATGAGTGCGTTGGTAAACATGGATTAGGAGGGCGAAACGAGAGAGGGGAGCGTCTGCGTGAGTTCTGCCAAGAAAACTCAATGGTTATTGCTAATACGCTTTTCGAACACCCCAAGCGCCGCCTGTATACCTGGAAATCACCACAAGATAACCCTCAGCATGTAGTCAGAAATCAAATAGACTATATTATGATAAAACAGAGATACAGGAACGCAGTAAGAGACACCAAAACATATCCGGGTGCGGATGTAGGCTCAGACCAGGTATTGGTAGTAGCGGAGATCAAGGTCAAACTCAAAAAAATAAAGAAACCAGCAATAAAAGCCAGAATTGATACGCAACAGCTGAGAGACATCAACATCATGAGAGACGTTACCAGGGATATAAACAGGAACCTAATGAAAAGGAGCCATAAGACATGTGGAGAAGCTTCAAGTCGGCAATGATAGAGCCATGCAGAGAATACCTGAGACCAAGCAAAAGACAAAAAAGACAAGACTGGATGACGGATGAGATTCTTGGGTTAATGGAAGAAAGGAGAATAGCCAAAACCTCCAGAGACCGGAGGAAGTACCGAGAGCTGAAAAACAAAGTAAGGTATGAATGTCACAAGCCAGAGAAACATGGTTGATGGGTAAATGCTCGAAAAGGAGGAGTTACAACAGCGACAAGATATACATAACCTCCATAAAAAGATCAAGGAATTTACCGGCACGAGCAGAAAACAAAAGCCGCACATTCTAATAGACAATGACGGAAACATTATAGTAGATATAGAGAAGCAAATACTACAATGGGAAAATTACATTAAAAATCTGTTCGATGATGAGAGAGTAGAGATACAAGCCAGTACTGAAGAACAAACGGGGCCGACCATTCTGGAGGTAAAACGAGCAGTAGAAACAACAAAAAGCGGAAAAGCTCTGGGTCCAGACGAAATACCTGTGAAAGTGTTGAAGTTGATTGAAGAACAACACTTGGACTCTATAACAGTCCTATTCAATAGAATATATATAACGGGAACCATACCAGCGGAATGGCTAGAATCAACCTTTGTTACAATACTCAAAAAGGAAAATGCCAAGAAATGTGATGAATATCGTACAATCAGCTTGATGGGCCACACATTGAAAGTGTTCTTGAAAGTTATACACCGCAGAGTATTTCAGAAACTGGAAAGTAATATCTCGGATACCCAGTTCTGGTTTAGAAACGGATACAGTACTCGGGACGTATTATTTGCATACAATGTCCTCATACAACGCTGTCTCGATGTCAATCAGGAAGTTTACGCCTGTTTTATAGATTACAATAAGGCGTTTGATAGAGTGAGGCATGAGCAGCTAGTAGAAATGCTAAACCAGAAAAACCTCGACTCACGAGATATTAGGATCATTGTCAACCTTTACTTTAACCAAAAGGCAACAATGCGAGTACAAGAAAAGACGACTGACCCTATAGAAATCAAACGGGGCGTAAGACAGGGATGTGTCCTCTCGCCACTTTTATCCAACATCTACTCTGAAGAAATATTCACCAGAGCCCGTGTATGCGAATTGAGAGGCATCACAGTAAATGGCAAGACAATTAATAACTTGCGCTATGCAGACGATATTGTCCTTCTTGCTGGAAATACGCGAGACCTACAAGAACTGCTGAACAGGGTCGTCACTGCCAGTCGACATTTTGGCTTGACACTTAGCACAAAAAAGACCAAATACATGATAGAAGAACAACGCTCCGCAAGAACACCTCTATGTAGACCGAGAACAATCAGAGAGGGTTACAAAATACAACTATCTAGGTACAAACATCACCTGCACCACTGATTATTGCTCCGAAATCAAGATCCGTATAGAGAAAGCACGTGCAGCTTTTGTCAAAATGAAGAAGATGCTCTGTAGCCGCGACTTGAGCCTAGATCTTAGAATACGCATGCTGAAGTGCTATGTATTCCCGGTACTGTATTATGGGGTAGAAACTTGGACCCTTAACAGAATGTACGAAAAAAAAGAGAAGCATTTGAGATGTGGACCTACAGAAGAATGATCGTGGGTGGAGCACAGGACCAACGCAGAAGTACTTACCAGAATGAATAAAGAGTTGGAGATGTTAAAGGAAGTGAAGAGAAGAAAGATCACCTATCTGGGTCACATAATGCGGGGTACAAAATATGAGATACTCCACTTGATAATCCAGGGGAAGATTGTGGGCAAAAGGTCAACTGGAAGAGGAAGAATATGTTGGCTGCGGAATCTGCGAAAATGGTTCAACATGTCTTCTGCAGATCTATTCAGAGCAGCAGTTTCCAGCAGGTTAGCAAACCTCCGATAATGGAGAAGCTACAGGTGGGAGGCTTTATGCAACCGGGGACATCAGGTGCCTCGAGGCTAGTAGCTAGAGAGGGTTCTTCAGGGTAAATCTCATTCGGACCAGACTCCCCTAGTTTTTTAATGAGGTACGGATCGTCCCTGTCCTCTTTTATTATCCGGGCTTTGGACCAGCCTTGAATGAGTTACAGATAACCTATAAGAAGGCAAATTTGTAGTAATATTTTTTAGATACCTTAATTTTTCATCTTTCACTTCCGTGTTTTGAATGCTCATATGGAACTGCTTTATGATTTCTCCAATAAGCTTCATGTCTTATTTTCTCACGACCATGTTTAACACCTTCTCGGAAGGAACGTGGCGTCATGCTGACTTAGTATTTTAACGTTGAAGATTCAAGTTTTAGTACAATATACTTCAATAATGTCCTATTGCTTGATCTGTAGTTAGTCACGACCTAAAATCGACATCTTTTTATACAAATTGCAATCATGCCTGGATTAGTGTGGGTCTATCATAAGGAATCAAAGAATCGTTCAATAATTTTGATGACCCCTACGTGGCTCTAATTCGATGGTCCTGATACAAAATGAGGCTTTACTTTATGAAATTCTTACCACAAATCTTCACATTTCTATTGTCCATGATCTAGCTAAGAAAAAATCACTATTTTGTCATTTTAACTCATCATGAAAAAAAGCAAGTAATGTCCAAACATCCTTTGATAATAGAAATAATTATTTATCTTTTTGCCAGCAGCATTAAATAAATAAATATTGCCTGAGAGAAGAAATATAAAGATAAACGGATTCATAAAAACTCTCTCTGAGGTCTCAAGTAAGCTTCTGGTAGGACAGCAAAACCTTCTTTATAAAAAGAATATTTGGAAATCCTATTTCAACTACTTTTAATAATCTGTTGAGATATTAGAAACAAATGCTTTTCCTGGGATAATAGAGTATCCTGGAATCTACATTCCAGTTCATCCTTGACCAGAAAAATGAAGTGGATAAAGGGGTTGTTCAAATAAGATCAGTGTACGTTGCTTGCCGTTTCAACGCTAGACATTCAGTTCACACATATCCTGAGCTGTTGCATATTCAAGTAATGGCAAGACCAGTTCAGGTCTAATGTATCCTTAGCTAATTTATTCTATTATGAGAAGCTCTATACGTTATGGTTAGTTGACCTGGACCTATTTGAGTACGTAAATAAAAACCCTTTAAAAATGGAACGTCCACATTCGGTTCTATCCTGATTATTCAAAATAACGAAATTTCCATGCATATACAGAACTAAAAAAGTCGTATTGATTATATAAAAATAGTTTACCGATTTAATTTAACTGAATTGAACAAAATATTGTTTTCGTATATTTTCGATCCTTATGACTTTAGTATTTGGATATTTTTTCTACGTTACATTTTTGTTCAGTTTTAATAGAATAGTACATTTCTGGATCATATGCTTCTTTGCCTAATTATATTGTCATAATTTAGTAATCAAAATTTACCTGAAAAAAAAACATACATTGATTCATTTTCATTCACATTGAAATTTGTTTGGTTGCCACTGATCGTTAAAAGAAAGGGAACTTCCCAAACTTAAACACAGGTAAATACTAGACAGATGCAACCATTATATTCACCGGTAGCTCACCTTTCGAATTAAAATGTACATGAAATATGGTCCTTTCGCATTCAAGAATTTTGGGTGTTGGTTCTAATGCATTGATATTTTTCATTCCATTTTTTCAATGCATATAATCACTACAAGTGCTTATGCGTTCGGGTAGGTACATGAAATCGCATTATTTGAGGGCTTGGGCAGGTAATGGTGAGTGTGGTATGAATTTCATGAATATTATATTTCTTATATAAGACCATTTAACAGGTATTACCGGTAGTATATTATGCAAATAGTATGTAATATGATCTAGAATGCAAAATAAGCCATTATTATTCGAGAGGGATTCCTCTGCAAAGGTTAAATAATAGTAGGTACCCCTTCCGATTGGCCTAACCAGTTATTTAACAAGGAAATGAGATGTGTATCACGAAGCTGTTACATAGCACTAACATTGGACAACAAATTTGAACTTACATGTTCTATCCTTTATGCAAAGTTAAGTTATTTGTTAATTAGTCGCAATTTTTAAGGTCGGACCTATATTCTTTATTTTGAACTACATAATAAGAAAATACTTTATTTTTGAAAGTCACTGTCTTTTTGCTGTTCTTTTGAAAACTGTTTCTAGAGCATCTCTAACAAGCATCCAACAGTAGTCTGCAAGCATAGAAGGGAAAAAGCCCAAATTAAAATGTAAAAAACATATCTTCAATGAGAAAATTGTTAAGTTTTATTAGTGTCAAGGAAATTCATGACGACCAAACAAAAACCATTTCCAGCATTTTTTTAATATATGCTAAAGTGTCTCTTTTAACAGATTTTGAATCTGTGGCACAAAAAAAATACTTTGTTTGATTTTTGCTTTACTAGCCCTGAAAATGTATGAAGAAGGTACTGGAAGACTAACCCACCTCTACTGTGCCTTCACAACGTTTTTCCTTGAGCCCAATTTAATTAATATTTAAGGGCGACGAAAATATCTTTTTAAAATCTACCAATGGCATAAATGTTGTACATTCTGGTGCACCGGGTCTAGTGACTTCCGACCTGGCCAGTCCTTTCTGTACCTTTGCTCAACTGTTCCGCTCACACAAAAACATCAAAAAAGGGTAACAACTTGTAAGTCACTACAAATCTGTCAGTTGTGTTCGCTATATTGTATGCATCTGAATAGCTGCTTAATGTTATCATAAGTTTCCTTCATGTGGACTGCATATCAGACAGGAATAGATCAGTATTATACAAAAGCACGGCTTTTACACTCAATGTTGAACCTCCATTCCTCAGGAGTGTACGGTGTATTCAAAATCATTCAACCTTATAGCAAAAATCAAGTTATACTCCATGTCAAAAAATGCAGAAAACAGATACAGCAGGTTTCACGGCTGCCATCTTGACCCCAGTAGTTCTGCGCTACTTTTTGGAAGTTCAGGACCTCTCACGAGATCATTTAATTTTATTTTAGTTATTTTATGTGGTTGGCGATAGGACGAAATTAGGATTTTGTTATATTGATGAATTAGCATCATCTTCTTTACAAATCACAGAGTCTTTATCATCTGATTAATCAGATCTCATGACTTACGTGACCTACCTCTTGACCAAAGTCTTCGAGAGCTACGGCGAATCTCGTGCAGTGTCTCTCGACATATCTAAAGCATTTGATAGGGTGTGGCATGAGGGATTGTTGAGCAAATTCATAGCATACGGACTACCGCGAGCATTGCTTCTGGCGAGAACTTCTTTAGGGATCGAAACATTCGAGTTGGTATTGATGGGCATCTCTCGGAGGAATTTAAAATCAGTGCCAGAGTTCCTCAAGGGTGTATATTACCTCTAACACTGTTCCTGCTCTATATCAACGATCTCTTAGACAGGACAAACAGTTCTATTTACAGCTTTGCAGACGACAACATTCTTATATCCCCATTCATGTTGCGGACTCCAATGACCGCTGCTCGTTCCCAACGCGAGCGGGAAAATTTGATTGCTGCCATCAATGAGGATATGAACGCTATAGTAGAAAGGAGTGAGGAGAACAATGCCCAGTTTAACGCACGAAAGACTCAAGCAGCGGACTTCTCAAAAAAGCAAACACCGCAGGATCTACTTATCAATTACAGGACTACTGACTCTGGCCCCATTCAAAAGTTTGCTGGGCATCAACGTAGAAAACAACATGTCTAGGCGTAACCAGATCACCAAAATCGCCAAGGCAACATCACAAAAGCTAAGAGCACTCTGTATAGCAAAAAAGTTGTATACACCTCATTATTAGCTCTTACTGCTCTAAAAAGCCCAGACAAGATCATCTCTGGAATACTGCTTCCATGTGTGGAGCTCAGCAAACAAAATCCCACTCAAGTTATTAGATTCCATACAGAGGAGAGCAGTCCGTCTTGTGGATGACCCAGAGTTGACTAAAGCCTTTCATTCCCTTACATATAGAAAAAAGTGGCTGACCTATCTCCTTATACTATCGATACTACTACGGAAGGTGTCCGCACGAGCTGGCACTTATGATTCCGCCGAGAGATGTGCCAACCAGAAACACCCGTCAGACGCAAGCTGCTCATCAACATAAGATTGATTGCGAACCCTAGACGTCGCTGTTGCGGGACTCCTTTGTCTGGAAGACTGCCTCGCTCTGCAATGGATGTATGTATCCGGGAGCTCTGAAACAAGAAGGTCATCTCCATGGAGCACAGGTCACATGACAGATGAAATATTTGGATAGTTGAGAATAGACTTTTTTTTCCTAGGTAAACCTTCCCCTTGTCCCACAGAAGATGCCATTCAAAAATACATTTATATGGTTTCTAGGTTCTCTCCAGACCATTTGGACAGCGAAGTAGCGAAGGGTATGGATCGTTTTTTAAGACTTACCCAGTTACGTAGACTCGAGGCACACATGCATTACAGCAGATGTGTGACTCCCAATTTTTGTCGTGATCCTCTATTTCACAGGTGAGGTACAGATGATAAACGTTTTATTCATTAGAGTAACAGCAAATGTCTGAATTATTCACACACAAGAAAACTATTTTCGGGTTTAGAGCATCAAAATAGTCAGGTTTCATTGATTTTATTTCGGATAGATACAGTACAAACGTAGATAAAGTGTATCTTTTCATATGACACCACGTGTCATACAAAATTGCGAAAATAAAATTAATACCTAGACAATTTGAAAAAATGAGAAATTAGCTTGAACAAATCTGGAAAATCGTTGGAATATACTTTGAATTTTAGATTTGCAATTGGTGCAGTGTGAAAGCAATCCTTAAAAAAATAAAGCGTCAGCAAAAAATTATTACAAAATGATATAAGCTGCACTTGAAACGCATACGAAAAATTTCTATTCTAATATTTAATGATACGTCTCTTTCAAACTAAAAAAGATTTTTTAATGTGGTTTTCAAAATTTTAGAGTACATTTTATGTCCCATTGACCAGGCAACCCGGTGTTATTATTATTGTGCGTAATTTGTATATACAGGGTAGTAAATAAATATCTACACATTTTATACAATTTAATTTTTCCTGAAAATGTACAAACAATTTTTTTCTTTTTTGTTTGTTACATTTAAATATTTCTTGTGCAAAATTATTAAAAGATTGTTTTTTTCTTAGACACTTTCAGTTTTGTCCGAAATATGACCCTTAAAATTAAAATATGACTTTTTTACTCATTAGACTGTAGCTCTTAAGTAAGCATCTTTTTATGACTAGTATCCTCTTCGCATACATAACTTCACGCTTTTAAGTCAAAAATAAAAATCCACACAATATGCAGGGTACTTAAAAATTTACAATATGTTAATAAAGCAATAGTTCTTATAAATCACTTTATGCTGTACTAATATTTTGTAACTTCTTAAACATACTGTATATTATGAATTTGAATATTTTACATTATGGGTGCGAAGAGGTCTTATATTGTTTTTTCAAGTAATGCCTACTTAAGGGTTCCAGCCTAATGCATAAAAAAATTCATATTATTAAAAAAACCTCATATTTTGGATAAACCTGAAAAGGTAAAGTCATTAAATTTTATAAAATATTTAGGCATTTTTTTAACTACTTTGTATATATACAAAATATGCGCAATCTTGAAAACACCTGATAGCCTAGTCGATAGGCCATGAAACGTGTCTTAATATTTTGAAAACCGCATTAAAAAATCTATTTTAGTTCTGGAGATAGGTTAATACCTCCTACAACTGGAAGTATTGGATAGGTACGTTCCTAGCTAAATTTTTTTCGAAAGCTTTTCAAAATATCAGTAGTTTAGAAAAGTAAAAGGTATTTTGTCCTGACTTATAACCAAAATCTGGATTTGTAATTACAAAAATCGGAAAAAAAATACTTTAAAAGCATCCAAAGCTTGAATCAAAAATATAGGGAGGTAAACAAAATATTATTTTTAAATTTTTAATAAATATATAGGAACTGAATGCATCAACAGCAAATCGTTGTAATAATAAATAAGGAATAAACATTAATTACAACAAGTTATTTAAAAAGGAAATAAACACCTTAGAAGCATAATATAAAGATCAATAAACGGTATCTCTTAATATGATAAACTCACCGCCATTAATTATCTTTAAATATAATTTAAAAATAATATATTAAGAAAAAAACATAGAAAAACATGCATATAGAGTAGCTGAAACTGTACAACACCAAGGCAGATGATTATACGAACATCCTGACGAGGATGAAGAATTACACGCAGACGTCCAAGAAAGAGTCAGGCGCCAGCCATTCAGCCTAGATGTGTGGTAACAACCTCACCAGATGAGGTTGCAAACATCATAAAGAGGCTGAAGGTCAGAAAAGCACCAGGTTAGCAACCTGATACTTAAGAAGCAAAAACTATCATCGACAACGCGATGATGAGAATTGGCCACTTTCCTGACAGGTGGCAGGAGGCTGAGGTGATCGCAAAGGATAAGACCGATTAGAGAACTAGATACCCATCAGTCTGCTCTCGGTTGTGGGCAAAGTGGCTGAGAGTTCCAATGCGGATTTAGGAAGGGACACTCAACGGAGTTACTACTTCTAAGAGTAGTAGAGAATATAACAGACGGCCTCAACAACGGCCAAGGGACAGGGGCAATCTTCCTAGACGTAGAAAGTGCCTTCCACAGAGTATTATACCAGGGGCTATAAGATGATAGTAGGGGACTACTCTGACCGGATCATCACGATCATAAGGAGCTACCTACAGACAAGACAATTCAGTGAAAATTAAAGGCAAAACATCCAGACCTAAGACACTTGAGGCAAGGGCTTAACCCTTGGATCATCCTTGTACTCAATATTCACACATGATATACCATCATTTGCCGACGCGCAAATTTCATTGTATGCTGACAACACAATGATACAATTTGCCCATACCGACACAAGGAGAATTAGAGCTGTGACAGAAGGCAACAGACGAGATTATAAACTGGATGATAAACTCGATGATAAACTGGAAGATCAATCAATTAATAAGCGTAGAACGCAGGCTATAATCCTCCGGAGAAGAAGAAAGGCTGCCGGACAGCACATACGGATAAATAACGTCGATGTACCTTGCAACACGGATGTCAAGTACCTTGGCTTGGCTTGACATGGACAAGGCACATCCAAGCGGCAAGAGATAAGATCAAGTAAGCTATGGCTATGCTAAATTCCATGATGGAAAGGCATAGCCAAATGTCACTGAAGACTAAGCTCACTATGATAAAGACGATAGCTAGGCATCAATTGACACATGATTTGACAGCTTGGGAATACGCAGCGAAATCCTGCATGAAATTGCTCAGAGTAACAGAGAACAAGCTATTCAAGATGACAGCTGGCGCACCATGGTTCCTCAGAATTGCTGACCTGCAGGCCAACCTACAGTGGCAACCACTAGAAGATTTTATAATCAATAAGAGCAGAAAACCATGCCGATGAAAAACTGATGCAAATAGTATTAAAGATTATAATCTAGACGACTCACGAAGACGCAGATGGGCCAAACACAGAAGACCTTGAAGCCTAATTGTGCAACCACAGAAAAAAACGACCAGTGCTAAGTAGCGCAGTGCAGGAGTGGAGTAACATCCAATCCTGCTGTCTACATCTCAACTAGAGAAAGACGACGCAACAGACTACGCGAGGAGTGATCTTAGTAATCACAGTCAGGCATCTACAATAGGAAGACCAGGACTTAATAGGAGTCAATTCCGGAAGTTCTCCCCTTCGGCCTGCAGTAGAGATCCATTGGGTTAAAGCACAGGATGGAACACAGCTGAGTTTTAGTGGGGATGCCAGTAGTGAGTCCCACACTACCCCCTCTGCCAGAGGTTGTGCCTAAAAGAGAAGTATAGGTAAATGGGATAAATTGTTCTGAAAATAGCTCATTCCTAAACACTGTTCTAAATAAAATATTGTAAAATTACGTCTTCCATAATCCTAAAGGTATCTGAAAAAACTTCTTTGCAAATCCTCACTTGTCAGAGAGCTTATAGCAGTGGCGTAACAACAAACTTTGCGCCCAACCACTAGCTTCAATACAAGAAACAATAAGAAAAATCAAAAGAATAAAAAAATTTAGTTTTCTGTAAAAGAGCATGTAATGGCTTGATTTCCGTCACAATTTCTTATCAAATTATTATCATTCGCGATGGAAGGAATTTGATATCTAAAATAATGTTTAGTAATTTTCAATTTTGAAACATCTAATTTTACCTGTAAGCAAAAAGTCAGTGCCTTGATATTACTAGGAAAGCTAGATGTACCTGTTGAATTTTCTATTATTAAGTAATTTAAGACACACACTATTTTGAAAATTTTTATTTATCCTTGCAAATGAATCTATTATTTCATGCAACATTTAGTTCAGGACACAGATAGTTAGTAAAATCATGTTTATATCATGTTGGAGTTAACGAAAAAGAGCACAAGAATTAAGGAAACTAAGTTTCTGAATTAGGTGGCAAAACAATAATTGAAAATGTTTGTTTTACTATCTAGTGTGGCATATAATATATTATGTATGTTCTGAATCCGAAAACCTAAGATCAGAACAAACCTTGCGCTTGTATTTTCTTTTGTTGTTTGGTATTGTTTATTGTTGGAAAATCAATATGAGTGAAGTTCATAGTTCCACTTTAAGTTTTTCAACCTGCGATGGGGTAGCTACGTGACACGCCACTGACTTATACACAGACCCATTTTTAAATAGGAAATATATTCCAAAGTTCAAATGGCCGAAATTTTCAAGCATCGTATGTTATGTCAAGTTCCCAATAGGCTGCGGTCGTGTAACAGCATTAATGTAGTTTTTAAGTTCAAATTCAAAACACGCTTGATTGTCTCAATAATTCAACGATCTTATTGACAAAGCAAATTAAAATGTTACAAAGAAAAAACTTTCCGCTGATAAAAAAAAATAATAAGGTAAGTATTGTCAAAGTTCGATTGATTAAAATTTGAAAACTAATAACTAGATGACTTTTGATGGCACCATTTCTCTTAAACGGTGTATGAAGTTCTTCATGTAACTATTGATCACTCAATTCAAGAAGATATTTTATTTAGTTGTGACCTAATCATTATTAGTGATTTCTTATTTTTCAGGCTTTAATAATTTGATAAATAATATTATTTAAAAATATCTTTCTGTCTTATTTTTGGTACTTTGTCTCCGTAAGACTTGTTATTGACCAAATTTTACTTATTTTCAACTAAAAATTGAATTTTCTGTACCTTTGTCTCTTTTATGCGCCTTATTATTGGTAACAAAATAAATCCAGGTGCCAGGTAAGTTTTAATGTAATATTACCCCGCATTCTGCGAGTTCTGCTTTGTGATCCATCTGGCATTTTAGGAAGCAGCGGCTAAGACACATTAATAGAATCCCGTTTGGAATTATGCAAAACTAACCATCAGCTGGACACTAAAAAAATTTAGTCAAGGCCCACTTCCTCAAGAAAAAACCACCCCTTCCAGTGAAGGCTAGTGACATATTCTTAAATTCCCCTAATGGTTACATACACATGGCTATTTCTTAAACAATCAAAACCGATCCACCTTCTTCCCGTATAGACACGTGTGTTGTGCAAAGATAAGCATGTGTGCACGTGTTAAGATTGGCTCGCCTTTTGAGCTTTATTGTGGGACATCTGCCAGTCAATAAGGTTATAGATTGTGGTCTAAGAGCAATCGGTAAAAGTGTGGAGACGCTATTGAATTACATTGATAGGGCCAGAATTATAATTATGTCATTGAACATAAGACTGAACTGAGGCTCAGTTCAGCTAATTTCGTTGCGTGAGTAAAGTTGATCATTGTAGGTTGCGTTAAATCGATAATTTTCATGCCAACTTATAATATAGCTTATCAAAAATCTTTAACCACTGGTTTCACAACAATTACCAAATCGAGTTTTATCTGTTTCAAACGGATTATGGGTTATTTTATAATACGCGCTAATCTCATTTGATTCTATTTTCTTATAATTTACATTTTTGTCGATCTCACTGAGATCTCCGATAAGTTACGCTCTGGAGCTACAAATAGTTGCGTTCATCATTCATTAATGAACCACACAATACAATTTTTCTTTCAGCTGCATAAGTTGGCCAGTATCAAATTGATCACATGAATTGTAAAGCAATTATGTGATGTAATCATATGTCACAAAAACACCGTGTAGGCTTTAGTTGACCATAAAAACTTTAACTTGGCTAGGTGCTTCGTTAAGCATTTTAGTCGTATTCAGTAAAATTCGATTAATATTAAATCTACTTAGCATTTAAAGGTAAAGCAGTAAAAGTTTTTGTTTGAGAACCAACTTGTTACATAGTATGGTTGATATTATTAAACATAGGCGTCCTATATGCATTGCTCCAATAATATCGACCTCCGAAGATATCTTTGGAAGAAACAAAATTAAGGTTTCTGACAGAAAATCACTACGTAAAGGGCCTTTCAGCAAAAATTGCAGATATTGACACAAAATAAACTATGAAAGTCAATAAAACCTTGAGGAGTCAACTATTTAGAATTAAGCCTCTATTGCAACACAAGTTAGAATAATCAGAATCTATGTGAACGGCAATAATTGGATGCCAAATGATCGTGTAATAGAAAAAATTGGCGAACGAACAAATCTGGCCTCATGAATTGGTGCGATGTTTGAATTCTCCAGTAAAGACAAAACTCATTGCCACGTTCTTGATGTAATCCTCTTTCTTTTTTGTCGTCCATTTCTAGTCACTGTATGATCTTATAGTTGCGTTACTTTTTTTTTTGTTTTGACGTCGGTGTTGTATTTGTTCCTTTTTTTATTCATTCATTCCGTATCTTATTCCTCAGTGAGGTAATCACCAATGATCTCTCTATGGCTCCCTATGTTGTGTTCAGTTTCTCTGTTACTTGGTTCTTGAGGATTCAAATTTGTGCTCTATACGTTCGTATTGTTGTCACGCACTGGCCCGTTCCTTGGTTTTTCCAAGATATGGCTTTTCATTCAAATTGTTTTTTTTATTTCCATGTTTCTCCTGCAGTAATCGTAAATATATATATTGTGTAATATTTCCTACTGATTTTCTGTTGATATTTGTTTGTACTTTCTAAACACCCCTTATTTTGATCTAAGTTCATTTTCAGACCAATATCTTTCGATGTTTCATTAGAGTCCTATAGTATTTTCTTAAGATCCACATTATTATCTTTAAATGGGACAATATGGTCCGCAAAATTGAAATGCAATCACCAGTTTGAATTTTTAGTCCGATTGTGCAAGATGCTTCAAGAATCAGCCGATGAGATCTTCAATTATTATTATGAACATGACCTTTGAAGAAATATGTGATGCAAATATTCAAGTGATTGAAAAGATACTATCTCAAACAGCAAAAATAATGAAAAACGAGGAGGAGATAGAGGTGCCAAAGCATGGAGGGAAAACAGATCATACTGAAGTAAGAGACAAGGTTAACAAGTTTAGTGCAAGATGCAAAAAAGATAGAAGAAATGAAAGTTAGTTGTCCGATATAACACAGGAATTTTGCTCTTATCAGCCTCTAGACCAGTCAAGTTTTGCCCAGTACAGTGCAGCCAACCGACCACAGAAAATCCGACCCCTTCAGGAACTAGAAATAACAGAAGTGGGTGCTATATCAAAACTCTAAATAATCCTACATAAATTATCGCTTTTGGTTTGATATTTTAGGTTTATTTTGGAGATAATAAACCATGGAGATAATAAACCAGCTGAAGGCATTTGAGAAAATCGGGAAGTTAGGCAGAGAAATAATGTCCCTTCATTGAGTGGTGTTTCTGAGACAATTAACTGTGAGGATAAAGGTATGCATCTCTCTAATAATAAGAATCTAAAAATATCCTCTAAAACATAAGATTCTCTCTCTGAAACTTTACAAATAGTGGTTTCTTTTGAAGCTATCGACTGCGACAGTTTTAGTCTTATTCGAGAGGTAAAACGGACTTATTAAAACAATTACAACAGTAAATTATTCAGATGCAATGATAAGCAAAAGAGAGTTGCGCTATTGACAGATACCAGAACGAGGGTTCATAAGACTCTCCTTCGAATTATTTGGATCTAGGTCATCCTATGAGCCCTTTTTTATGGCAGTGGCACACAACTAAAGGGAGTTCCTATGGCACTCGACGAGCGGTGTGTGGCCGAAGATCTTGATTGAAACGGCTCTTGTGATTTGGTGGAAACAGATATCCTGGGAGTGAATTCCACAGTGATGCCGTGCCGCAGTGAACAGGGTTCTTGTAAAGCGATATTATTGATGTTTCCAGTTGTATGACGAACGGGTGCGGTCTTGCCGTTTATCGTGACTGTCTGACAGGCGTTTCTGGGGCCTGGATGAGGCGGGCCAAATCCTGGGAACATCTGCCGTGAAAATATCTGTAAAACATGGAGATCTCGACCACATGCCTGCGGTATCCAACTCTCGGGTCAACTCTGGGTCGCCGACGAGACGCACAGCTCTTCTCTGAATGGAATCCAGTAGCATTAAGGTGTGCTTAGGTGCGGCACCCCAGATGTGTGAGCTAAATTCTAAGCACGGTCTTACTTGGCCTTTGTAGAGCAAGAGCAACTATTACGCTCTGCTGGTCCTTCTTATGGGCGCAAACCTTCACTCCAGCTTAGAAGGAACTGGGAGTGAATAATCTCAAATCAAAAGAAAAATTTTAATTTTGAGAATTTAAAATTAGATATTGAATGAAATAAAGAAATAAATTATGTCAATGCGTAGGCTAAAACGAGCTGTCGCCGAGCGTATAAATTAGGCCTTAGCTTAAATTCCGGAGAGTAGGGTGCGGGTTGGTTTATTTAAGGCGCCACGGGCTTTTAGACAGCACAAGCGAGAATTATCCCAATGTTGAAATATGGAAGTTTTAGCTTAAGCGTCGTGACAAAATAAATGAATACCAAAAATTCGTTATGTATTTCTATCAGGAAAATCGATCAATAAAACAATAAAAATTAAGTTAGAAAATTAGATTAAATATATATTCCGGCAATTTATTAGTAATAATAACGGAAAAATAATTACCCAGAAATTAATCAAAGATCAAGGTA
Organism: Pissodes strobi; assembly: GCA_016904865.1. Taxonomy (NCBI): domain Eukaryota; kingdom Metazoa; phylum Arthropoda; class Insecta; order Coleoptera; family Curculionidae; genus Pissodes; species Pissodes strobi. The sequence goes on along the minus strand of MU188971.1, from coordinate 75,858 downwards.
TAAAGCGAGTACTCAAATTAACCGAAAACTAAAGTCGATGAGAACGAACACTCAAAAATTAATCATAAATAACTAAAGTAAACGATGAACAAATACTCGAATATTAATCAGAGGTAAGTCAAGAACGATTCAATTATTATTGAGCGCAAAATAATAAAAGAAACAGAAACTTACGGTAATGGGCCTTTCCTTCAGAGTCACAATTAAAGAAAAAAAATCAATTAAATAAAACAGGTAAATAAACAACGGATGGGTTTTATTACCTAATAATAAAATATCACAGCTGATCAGGAGGGAGAAAAAAATTAAGTTGAAGAAAATTTCAGTAGTCAATTCTTATGGTTACACTGTATTCTTAAAGGTAGGCTTTACGCGGTGAAATAATTCACACGCTTACTCTAAACAAATTCCGAAATATTTAATTGTGATTGATGACGATCGCTTAAAGCATTAATAAAAAGAACGTCAGTAAAATATATCGAAAGCGAGCGATACTACAAATAACTTAACGTTATAGGTAAGTTCAATTAGCTCGAGTAATCACGTAATTATAGACTAATCCACGTGGCTCGAATCATGATCCGTCACATATGCCGTATAACTAACTAACTAAGGATATTTGGTTCAGTTAAATTATGTTTATAAAAAAAAACATTTATAAAAGCTATTTAGACCTACAACGTTATTGCGTCAGTCAATTAATCAGTTCAAAAAAATTCGATCCAAAATCTGATTTACTCTAGATCAGCGGATCTATCCGAATTTTAGATTTTAATTAAATAAAAGCCAGCCTTTTAGGCTCGTCAAAATTGCCCAAAAATTCAAAGTTCGTTTAAGAGAAAATTTTAGAATTTAATAATTAAATAAAGTCAAGTATTTTAAGCTTGACAAGATTGCCCAAAAATTCAAAGTTCATTTAAAAGAAAATTTGAATGACCAAATGTTGCCTTAATTCAGGAGCAAGAGGTTAAAAAGTTATTCTTTGTTCGAAAACAAAGCCAAAAAAATAATAGTTATATAGAGATCGTAGCTAATTACACAAAATTTGCCGCAACATAGATAAATGGGAAAAAAATGGAAATTGCTCACTTGGCCCGTGAGTAACTCCTCAGGCAGCGTCCAGAAAGAACTGCTCACGGTAGAAAGTAAACTTCCCTGACAAGCGATGGACTGCTACGCTCTATATCGGTGATACGCTAGACAGGCGTATCCAAGGATCACTCTGTCGCTAACGATGCTCGCAGATAACAAGGAACAACTCGACGATGGCAATAGGCCTTACAGTAGGAATAAACAAAGCGGTGGTAGTAACTCCAATGGTAGTCCCCTGGGTAGGGGGGTTGCCAGTTGCTGAAGGCTAGACGGTTTTTAGTTGGGCAAGTGGGCTTCTTGCAAAGCAGCACTCAAATCCCACAAAGGGCAGTTTCAGACACCAACACTTATAAAAAGATAAGGTACAACTAAAGACTGAAACTGTTCAAATGACCCGGTCAGAAAAATCCCATTAACAGGTAAAAATCACAATTATTTCCAACCGGCGTCTAAAAATGACTGCTTGACTCGGTTCGTCGTAAAAGAGTGACCCAAGCGACCGAAAACCGAAGAGCAGCAAGCCGCACGAAGATTCCCGCCTCGGAAAAACTCGCTCAACCAATGAATATCCAGCATGGTTGATCACATGTTCCTCTCAATAATTCATCCAAGGGAATTAAACGATAAAACCCTGGGAATTCGATGCACAAGCATCCTGAAAAAAAACTACCTAGAGTAGCCAAAAGCGCATTGTCATTAAGCCACTTCAATTAATAGAATTCCCCATTATTCATAGACAATTAAAATAAATGCGTGCGACGCTCAATCCCATCAACCAATCCCAAAACAGTATGCGACGAAACCGGAAACAAGCCTTCTACCATCGACTTAAACTTCACACGCTAAATTCAATTTGTTGAAAATCAAATAGTTTCGCAGCGCGGATTTATTAAATTTTCTCGATCGAGAGAGAACGACGAAACCAGGTCAGCCGGCACATCTACGAGGGTCTTCCCGTTATTACCCACGAATGCGTTCGGGACCATGTGAAGGGTGACAAATTCTAGGGTAATTTACGCATCGAATACACCAGACAAAACGGTCTGTGACACAACTGCTGCGATGTATACAGATTTTTGTTGCGAAATAGCGCGAGGCGATGTTAGCCAAGTAGTCATGTCAGGACATATTGCTGTTGACCAAGACACCCAGTAGTCCGACTGTCAAACTAACAAAAAGAAAGAGAGTGTGTATCAGTTTGTAATTGTAAAAGATGCCACGGAGGCGGTGTTCTGCGACTAGTTCAAGGCTTTTGATTGTGTAAGCCACGAGGTACTGATTTTGAATGTGAATTATGCTGAGTATCACTTATGGGTAGCCTTTTTGCTGGATAGTGCAGATTTAAAGGTTAAACAGCGTGTTGTTTAAGCAGGAAAAATTTTACTGCATGCTTTACCACTATGACTGTCATTAGAAAGTTGGGTGATTTAGCTGCGAGAAAAATTTATGACGCTGAAGCTGAATTAGATATTTATGTGGCGTCAAATTAATGGATTCTTTCATGCCCTTATTTAAATCAGAAAAACACTATATCCGCTTTTTAATCTTGATCTTACAACACAGTCTTATCTACAATACCGAAACACCATTGCCACACTCGAGACGGGTTTCGCTAATCATGTTAGCATCATCAGAATAAAAATTTTAAAGATCTTCTGATGAGCGAAATGCTCGTCGACTGTTCCGGTATTGTGGATGACACTGTGTTATTTGCTGAATGTTCCATACTCCTCGCTCTATCAGCGAGTTGCGAGATGATCATGCCCGATTAAATCTGGAGGGACAGCTAATGGCAAATTAGCCCATATTTTAAAAAAATCCAATTCCTGATAAATTAAAGAAGGATTGCTATAAAGAACACAAATAGACTGCGTGCAAATCAAAAACAATATGGAGAGAGCGACGTTTAAGGGTCTTAGTTCGCGAAACTATATCAGAAACGAAATGAAACGCTGGAAACAAAAATCGTAGACATTATAACAAATGTATCCAACGCAAAGTGGTCTTTAGATAGACATATAGTCAGTGATGGATATGTTGGTCAGTTGGACTTTTAAGTTGGCGTTCACCCTCACCAAAGCGCCAGGTAGTCTGGTCCTACAAAAAAGGACAAATGACATGCAGAATATCGCAGAGAAAAACTTCAGAAAGTATGAAATGAATTAAAGGAGGCTAGGCAATGGCTGATGATGAAGAAAATATTATTGGCACGCCAATGAAAAATATACTTGATAGCAGCAGAATTCTGGGCAGCAAATCTTGAACTTTATTGCAGGACGGGATATAAAATACATGATTTTCGAGACAATATATTTGAGACTGACAGGTCAATAATACTGATCGGATTATTCCTTCATTTGATAAAGTAGGCGGCGATATATGGGAAGAATTAATTGACATATTGACGACGCGACGTTTGTAGTAGAATTTTTATTAAGTTTGATGAGTATCATGCTTTAAGGAATCGTGTAGGTGTCATTTCGTTTATGTAATACATTTTCAAGGAAATTACCAATATACATGTAAAAAAAAATAGCTCCAATGACAGTAGTTTACAATAGAATTAGGCTGTAGCATTGTGAGTAATATTTTAATAAAACTTAAGTCAAAATGAATTTTTTGATTGAATAGATATGCAAGCTGCAAGCAGAATACAAGCTTAAATGTCTCAACTTTTGCATCTAAATTTCCGTATGACACATTAAAATCTGATGTTGTTTCTTTTCGTGCCAAGTAGGTAGTAGTTATTCCATATGATCAGACTACCCCATCCTTTCCGTCAATGGGCTATGTTGTTATTTAAGGCGTGCCACGCCACACATGTTTTCTATTCTTAAATTTTCTACCAACATACATTCTCGGCCATGACGTCCTCAGTCCAGATTTAGCCACTTGGATTATATCATTTTTAAGGTTTCGGTTAATGCAATATATATTAGTGCATTTAGACCAGATTGCAAGCTCTGTATACAGCTTCATATCTGCAGGTTTGTATAAAAAGCTGTATACAGACCTGTATAAAGCTGTGCCAAGCTTTTTTATTTATTTTTATTTATTTTATTTATTTATTTCAATTTCATGTTACAGCAAAATAGCTTCTATACGTCAACTTATTTGAGTTAAATTTCATTCATTTGAACAATAACTTAACACTATTTTAAAACCATTAATTATAAGTATCATTAAAACAGTTAAAAGTACAAATAAAAATATAACAATATATCACTTAAAATTAAGATTTTACATAGAGATAAACATCTACAACACAGAAACTTGTATATAAAACTGTCACTATGTGTATAAAACTACAGTTAACTTAAACATAAAAGAATAGAAATGACTGTAGAGAGAACTTGTTTACACTGGGAACGAGATATCCCTGTCTTCCAAAAAGTCATTTATATGATAGTAGGCTTTTCCAATTAGGAACTGGTAAATCAATGTTTTAAAGGCTTTAAACTCGAGTCTTCTAATATATAGGGGTATTTTATTTATGAATTTTACCGAAAAGTAATCAGGTCCATTCTGACATCGACGAACTCTTCTAAAAGGCACAGAAAAATCACCCTCTCCGCGCGTGTTTAGGCCATGAATTTCACCGTTAGTTTGTTAGCTGTCTCTGTGCTGATAGATATGCAATAGATTTTGGTATATATATAAACTAGGAAATGTTGGTATTCCAAGTTCAATGAATGCATTTTTGCAATCATCTCTATAGCCCAGAGCAGCAACCACTCTAACAGCCCTACGCTGAAGAGCAAAAACCCTGATTGCCCCAGAAGAGTGTCCCCACGCAATCGCTGCATATGATAAAATTGAATGACACAAAGCAAAATAAGCTGTTTTTAAAATACATGGTGACACCCTGTTAGACAGGTTACGAAGAACAAAGATAGCTCCATGCATCCTTCCTGCAACCTCATCAGTATGACGAACCCAGGTCAGCCCCGCATCAATGTGGTTTTTCTTGATTTAAAATTAGACCATTGTTCCTAAACCAGACCTCTATCTCAGACTGCATCTCACACATTCTGCCAACCGCATCCTCAAAGCTATGATCTGTCAGAGAAGCAGTTGTATCATCAGCAAAAAGTACATATCTTCCAAGATGAGTATCAGAAGGTAGAGAGTTTACATAAATTAGGAAAAGGAGAGGCCCCAAGACTGAGCCCTGAGGCACTCCCATACTTATGCCCTGTTTTACTGATGACAAACCACCACTCACCACAAACTGTTGCCTATCACTTAAATAAGACTCCAACAGTGCAATAGCGATATCACCAAACTTGTAGTACGAGAGCTTTGCGATTAGCAGTCTGTGGGAGACACAGTCGAAAGCCTTGGTCAGGTCACAGAACATAGAGCAAGCATAATCCTTATTATTTATTGCATCAGAAATAAACGAGACCAAATCAATGATTGCCAACGAAGTACTTCGACCCCGCCGAAAACCAAATTGCCTTTCACTCAGGATATTTGCAGAATCAAGATACCCCAAGATCCTCTCAGATATGCACTTTTCAAATATCTTTGACAGTACTGGCAGCAAAGAAATGGGGCGGTAGTTGGACATCTCACTGTGACCTCCCTTTTTAAAAATGGGAACCACAAGAGCGGTCTTCCAAATGTCCGGAAAGATTCCCTCTCGGATACATCCATTTATTACCTTTGTTAAGGGAACAAAAAGAATGTCGCGAACACTCTTGATGAGCCCCATTGACAATCCAAAACAATCCCTACTATTCTTGTTTTTTAGTTTACTTATAATGTCTCTGACCTCAATATAAGAAAACTCCTTAATTTGAAAGTAACTTTCAGGCAGATTATTATATACTGTATTTTCAAAAAATTCAGTTGGGATTTGAACATTTTGCAATAATTGAGGAGCTATATTTACAAAGAAATTGTTAAACTCATCAGGGCTAATACCAGGGTCTTGTAAATTTGAATCTTTTTTAGTTTTCCGATTTTTATTTATGATATCCCACATACACTTAGGGTAAGTCCGGCTGTGTTGGCCATCATTGTTTGATTAATAAAGCGTTGCAAGAGAGTTGCATAGCATATTAGAACGCAGTTTCTGCAGTTTCATGTTGTTTACATCGGTAGTGATTTAACTTTGCTGACAATTTTTGCACAAAATTAGAAAAATTAGTTCCAAAGGTAGGTGAAAACTATTACCTCACATATATGATTGCTCAGATTTCCTATTTAATATAACTTTGATGGTGTTTTTCCAATTAGAAATGTAAAAACATGCTTCTTCGCTTATCATAACCCCAAAATCATTTAGCTTAATGTACGTTCCTAAATTTGAAATCGTATGTTCGTGTCATGTGTAATATGGGGAGTGATGGCCACGTTCATCTTGGGGCAACTTGGCCATGGATTTCAACGAAAATTTATGCGTCGGGTGCGGAGAAGATTATGACAAGACAACGAAAAAAGATGACTGGATTTGTTATGTGCGATGTCAGTCATGGTTCCATGAAACATGCTCTAAATTCATCGATTTATGCCAGACATGTGGAAAGTTTTGTGTTGCCAAAAAGGAGTAACTAAAAAAGTTTGTTTTTTAAATAGGAATATTGTATCTATGTTGTAATGGTTATTATTTAACATGTTTTTATTCATTTTCACTTAAATAAAAATATTTGAGATTTTGGCATCTTCACTAGTGTTATGGCCAACTCTCCCGTATATTTGGGGAGAGATGGCCACTTCAGTTAAATAATGTTTTTTATTAATAATAGACTGTCGTTATAAATGTTACTCTAGTGTGCACATCTAGCTATTAGCTGAATCTACGCAATAACACCTAAAGTAGAGCATAAAATATACTGGGGTGGCCATATCTCCCCGACTTACCCTAGCTTTATTGGCTGAATTGTCAATTAGGCCATCATAATACTCACGCTTCGCCACCTCAATCGCTGTCCTGTACATGTATATATACTATATACTTACGGGAAGAGATAGTGAGACCAATCAGTTCCTAATATGTGTTTCTTGTTGTAACTTAGTTAAAGTTCCCATATAATAGTTTAATACAAAAGCAATAATTTTGGGAAAACTGCTAGCTAGTGAGGTTGGGAAGAATTGTTAGTAACATGCAACATGATTAATAGATTTTAATATCAAATTATTATTACACATATTTTTCTAAGTAGCCATTTCCCGTTCGACCGATCCCGACGTTGACAGCTTCTGAAGTGCACCTCTCTTACCCTAGTCAATTCTGGATAGTAGGCAGGAATATAAATGGACGCTCCTCTTCCTCCAAACACCACCTGCTTTCCCGAGCTGCGACGACCCGCAGCAGCTGCAAAAGCCTGATCAAGCGACAGTGTCTTGTCATAAGCCCCCTGTCCCCCCCCCCCCCCCCCCTTCCCCCACCCTTTCAAAACCTTGAAGATCCTCACTACACTAGGCGCTGAGTCTCCCAGAAAGAGCCAGCCTGTCTCACTCCTTGAGTATTCTTCCATAGATACATGGTGGACTTGTCATTTGCATTCCTTAAGATGCCATCGACCGTTCTATAGGACATACCTATCATAAGCTCAGGTTTCATTGGACGCATTGCGAAACCCTGTCAAGCCGACCAGCGGCTTCTTTGTTTCCCAGGATATTCAAGTGTCCCGGAACCCATATGAAATTAATCTTATTATGCCCAGGCAAGACCCTCAAGGTGTCTCGATATTCAGACACCAGTGCAGAGTGGACTCAATCAGACTCAAGGGCCGACAGAGCAGCTCCGAGCAAATGTAAATGTCGTTTCCTTTGCAAATAATCGTCAGAGAGAGATCTGGGATATAGTGCGCCCTGAGGAGAAAAAATCTAAACAAATAAACTCAGCCGAAATAGATGTAGACATATTTAACTGCTATTACTATAATATTGCAAGACACCTGAATAGCAACGTCTGTAAACAAACAATATCTGATCCTCAACTTTGTCCTCTTTCAACATTGTTTTCTTTTTTAATCCATTTACAGCGGAATATTTAAAAAAATAAAAATCAATTTTTAAGGGAGGAGAGAAAGACCTATATCACTGGTAAGATTGTTGAAAAGCGCATTTAAGAAGGGATAATGACTGGAACAAAATAAGCTACTGTCCTGCAACCAGTTTGGATTCAAATCCTAAAAAAACAAACACAGCATTTTTTAGGTCCTGGAACAACTACACCCTAGATGTAGAGTAAATGCTGCGGCAGTGTTTGGTAACTTGACCAAGGCTTTCGATCGTATCCGTCGTGAGATACTGCTACGCAAACTTCGAATATAATATCTGATCCTTCATCTTTGTCCTGTTCACTATTTTTTTCCTCTTTCAACTTTTTTTTAATCCATTTACAGCGGAATATTTTTTAAAATAAAATCCAGAGTAAAACCAATTTTTAAGGCAGGAGAGAAAGAGTTAGCTTCAAACTACCCATCTAAATCACTGCTATCACGTGGTAGGATTGTTGAAAAGCTCATTTAAGAAGAAATGGTGGCTTTTCTAGAACAAAATAAGCAATTGTCCTACAATCAGTTTGGATTCAAATCCTCAAAAAATACAAACATGGCATTTTTTTAATGTCTTGGAAGAGGTGCACCCTAGATGTAATGACGAAGAGAATGCTGCGGCATTGTTTGGTACCTTGACCAAGGCTTTCGATCGTATCCGTCGTGAGATATTGCTGCACAAGCTTCAAATATATGGCTTTCGAGGTGTTATTTTGAGGTGGTTTTACTCTTACTTGGCATAAAAGAGTCAGAGTGTTGTCTCGCATGACAGTGTTTCAGGTAACTTGAATATTGACGCCAACGTTCCACCGTTAATGTTTCTTTTGCACGTTAATGAACAGCCTGTCATTGTAGAGAATTTTCTGTGCACGCCATTTGCCGATGATACCGCAAAAATTTGGCATCATAAAGATACTGACATGCTGGCTGTATAGGCGTAGGTAGCCTCGGTGGGCCAGGGTGGAGCACTTGCCCCTCCCCCCCTACCTGGCTTAAAGGAAAAATAAAAAAATGAAAATATACAAAAATTAAAATACCTGAAATCAAAAAAATTGCTGCTAAACCGTATTTCAAGTTTCAAGTCTATACGACACGACCTCCGAGTCTTGATTCCATGCTGGCTGGCCTTGAGTGAGATTCTTATTGGCGCTGGCGTCGCTGGCTGGGATTTCGTTTTTCGGGGAATTACAGAGGATCGATTTTTAGCAAGGTCAGCTGTACAAGAAGGTCAGTTGTCCGGTCCGTCTTCGCCCTTTGTCCGTTACTCTGGCAAATTTTTCAGGTGGGCCCCATAAATTGGTCACAAGAAGCTCCTCGAGCTTTCTTTTGATTTTTAACGATATTAACGACTTTTAAATGAAAATTGGGCGTGCCACCCTAAAAATTTTTCAGATAGGCCTCCGGCGCGAAGGTATTCTAAGAACATGAAATACTTTTCCAACTCTTCACCTGGTAACCATATCTTGCCTCTCCCTGGAGCAAATCCTGGCTACGCCCATGACTGACTGCCATCGTGAATGCCATCCATTATGAATTTCGAGCGTAACTTTGGTAATGTGTATCTCGATAACATTTTATTATGGGCAGAAGCATGGGGATCAATTATATTGGTCTCTATGTTAATGATCAGCTTAGGTTTGAGTTAAAAATATGATCAGCATATTTTGCTGATAGAATGGTCAAGGATGAGTTGGGTGAATCTATTGGAATGGCATTTGCTTCTGGAGTCATTGCTCAGTAACATTCTCCATAAGCGTGCTGTAATTTCAGTATGTGGCTTAGTTCACGAAGCTCTTGCAGTCCATTCTTTATAGGCATACATATTTTAGCCTTTCCTTTTGTTTTAATTTTATAATCTGTATACTTAATGCCAAAAAATTACTACTTTAATATTCGTGCTCCCTCCTTAGTCAATGCCAGAAATTCACATGCCATACCAAGTCTCACATATTCCCTTACACAAAAATCTATCCACTATAATAGTAAACCGTTAACAATCACCTATCACTTGGTGTGAGAAAGGTTATGAGGGGTGCAGGATTTTTAAAAACAAGTTGAAGAGCTACTTTTCGCTATGGCTTTTCACTCTGTAGAAGAATACTTCTCATCTCTTCTGCCCAATGGTTTTTAGTTTTTAGTTTTTAAATCTTGAGCAGTCTTTTGACATTGCGGTTTACTTTTCTTGCTTTTGGTAGTTTTCCTTACTTTTTCTCAAGTAGAGCAATATACGTTCTATCCAAACTGCTTTTGTAAGATTTCAACGTACCTACCATTTAGAATATAAGATTCTGTAGTGTAGTATAACATAAACATAATTGCAGTTCCTTCAAGTCCCAAATTGCCTTCAACAAACACTACATTGCAATTCTACTCAAATGTGTATAACTATTTTAAGGCACTTACTTCCCGAATAGCTTCCGGACCCGTCCCTGCCTGCTAAAAATAAAAAAAATAATTCGCAACCTGAAGATCATATTTTGCATACGGTCAGAGACAGCCATTTTGTTCGCAAAAAGGTTACATTTCAATATACTTCCCATGATGGGTATCCTCGATTATCTTCTACTAGAACAGGCTTCATAACGGAACAGAATAGTTATGTAAATTTTTGTTTGCCTTGCTGATACTGACCTGCCGTGTTGTGATATTTAAATTAGACCACTCTAAGATCACCTGGAGAAAACGAGATTTATGGAATTCCTGGTGTATTTCAGTTCCCATGAATAGTGACCCTAATCTTTTTATACATTAGTCTATTCTTCTTTATCTCGCATGTGAGTGAATTCGGTATTGTTTCAGCTCAAATTGTGTTATTTTCAAAATATTAACATCTGAAAATGATATTTTAGACTATTTCAAAGACTATTGGAATCTTCCAACTGTTCCGCGTTTAACCATGTTATTATTCAAAAACTCTAAATTATACAAGGTTTTCGTTTACAAAAAATATTCTTTCCAATGGCATCCTTTTGAGTCAGACGATATATTGAAAGTTAGTTTTATATTAAGGCTCTTTTGGTGCCTAATCATATACAATTAAAATATTATATTTCAAAATATTTCACCTTATGTCCACATAGGTGAATCAGAATTGAGCAAAATCTGGTCTTGATGAAAATATGCATCTAAAGCTGTCAACACATTTATTATTGCATTCATCAGAATAAGAATAATTTCCCTTATAATCCCCGTTTAACATTATAGAAATCCATAAGTTAGTATTCCCGCTTCTTTCCCTTATTCACCGAAATCAACACATTTTAACCCCTGACAGTCTTATAGATCCCCTCAAACAATATTTTAAGTTGCCCAACACGTTCACAAAACCATACAGGTACCTGCGAATTACACAACAATAGAAAAATACTTTTACTGTGAATTTTTACGTTCCGGAAGACGGAATACACCACCAGTCTTTTTTTAAGTTCCGGTTTACCCTATTCCTCACTGGGATAAAAAGACAAAGCGGGACCTAGATCTATGTTCTATAACGGTTTTTTTTGGGATACCCCTTGTCTACTGTAAAATCTTCAAACTCGTCCGAATATCTTGTGAGTTATGTGGCTTAATATGCTAAAATGGCACATCGTAAAAATTTTAATATATCGTAAAATTTTACGATACGTTTTTGCAGCGGATGAAGGGATTTATTAAAAGGTAATCAGGAGGTATGCGACGTGGCACAGTTCAAAGAAATTCTTTGTGTGAAAGCTGTTAGCATTTTTTTAAGATATCATTAACAATATTTACGATGTGACTAGTGAATATCAAATAGCCAAACATTCGTAGTTTTATGGTGTATAAATTAAATGTGGATTTAGTGCTAAGCTGCAGTTAATAAGCATAGCTTATAGGGCCAGGTATGACACACACGTGGTATGTGTTTGTTGAGATTAGAACAGGTTAGGAGCTAGTTCGCTAATTTTACTATAATTGATATTTAACTGTTTGATGCAATACCATAAGCTTTAAACTCATTTATATATCTGGATAAATTTTCAACAATATAATAGTCATTTACTAGGTAAGTGAGTTATATTACATAAAATTGGTGGAGAAAAAGCTAATTTTCCAAGTGAATTATATGTAATAACTCAGGTTCCTGAGACAACGTTCTATCGAAAGCTTTCATATAATCGTGTTTTAACAAGAAATAATGAAGCTAATTAAAAATTGAAGTTGTGACTGTCGGCTAGGAAACAAATATTTCTTTACTTGCAATTTTATTTGAAATCAAAAGTAACTTACAGAAAATGGAAACTGCGGAAGTTCGAAAAGAAACTCTAGAAAATGCTACTGCAACCACTGCTATTCCAGACAAGTTTAAAAAACCCAAATATAACAGAGAACTGCAAGAATTTGAAAACTAGAGAATCAAGCAAGGAGGGAAAGCGCAATGGAAAAAGTCCTGCTGGACCAAATAGTTCTTGTCGAAGTCAACTTTAAGGGGTTTACAAGAACATTTAAATTCGGAAGATTAGTGGCATTTCTGAATGCTAAACGTAAAAATTTCAAACCCAAAAGATCGAAAATCCGAGAAAGAGAGCAAATCCAAAAATTATTGCGTGAAGCCCTAAACGAAGATCATCTTTGGAATAAAATAGGTGTCTACTAAATAGTTTAAATGATTCAGTTACTTTTGATATTTTTGGATCTCTAAGTATATGTAGATTTTACTAAAGTGCACTTGAAACATGATATTTTCCATAAACATGCTCAAATAGCCACTTTTTGACTTTTAAGCAAATGTTATATTTTCGATCTTGCACGCTTTTTGTGTTTGATTATCATCATAATTAGTCAATGGAAAATCCTCAAACCCGCAGAAGGCATCAGGACCGTATGGAATTCCTGCCATCGTGCTAAAGAACTGCGCCATCGAACTAAAAGCTATTTTTTTCAGACATTTTTCTCTGTCTTACCGAACTTCTTGGAAAGTCGCTCAAGTGTAACCTGTTCCAAAAAAGGCAAGAAAAGCCACGCCCTCTAACTATCGCCCAATAGGCTCATTTTCAATTTTTCAAAACTAATTTTATTCAAAAGACCCTGACATATTAAGTTGATATACCAAAAATCAGATTTTTCTGAGAAGTCTAAATCAGTGAAAATAAATAAGAAAGTGCCGCTTGAACATTGTAAAGGTGTGACGTCATAAGATATGAAGGTCGCGTTGTGATATATATTTATATATGACAGTGACAGAAACGCTATAATTCTCGCGGCGCGGTGGCGCGGGTCGCGGCCTAGCAACAGGACGTGATTCTATTTTATTACGTCACATCCCCCATCGAGACGCTCTTCGAATCCTGCATATTTAAACTCTTTTAGGGGGACATTCACCTTGACGATGGTGAGAGGGCTCAGTAACCTTAAATACCTTGAGAGCGAGGCCGGCGGTAGCGTAGCTAATGGTAGGGTTACCCATGCCGGTAAGGTCTCGAAGAGGTTAAGGCGAAGCTAAGAAGGTCCCCACGCAGCGCAGCGTCTGACCCAGATTGGGCGGCTGCAAACAGCGTCTGTTCTCAACGTTAGGAGCGGCTGAATAAAAAACTCTTCCAACCCGTCCGGCCAGCGTGGAAGACAAAATTGCCATACACCCCCTAAAAAACCAATACGAGATTTAAAACGCACGAAAAGTTACCCCAGGCGTGCCAACCCCGCACCCCTTCCGGGGTCTGCCACAAGGATTCTGGGGGAGGCAAAAAATCGTCATCTGCAAAACACTCTATATTGCAATATATAACATTCGAACACTAAAGGACCCAGATAAACTTTTTCAACTGGAAGAGGAACTCTCAAAAATAAAATGGGACATTCTGGGTCTCTGCGAAACCAGACGACCAAACGAAGAATGCACCACAATAAATCAACTAACTCACACATAGGAGGGGTAGCACTTCTGATAAATAAAAGTGTCAAATACTTGGTTACAAAAATGAAATCAATATCAGAAAGTTATCTACATTACCTTAAAACTTTCATCAAGGTACAAGCTTCAGGTAGTGCACGTATACGCACCAACAATTACAGCACCAGAGGAAAAGATCGAGCAACTCAAGGAAGTCCTAAGAACAGCAATTAAGTTAGAAAAGACGCAATACACTCTTATCACTGGCGATTTCAATGTCAGGATAGGCGACCTAAAGGATTTACAAATTCCACAAGTCGGAAAATTCGAAGAAGTAAACTCATAAAGAATAACCTCTACCCTACTCTAATCTAACTAGAACAAAATGAGGAGACATACACGAGGGAGTTGGACAAAAAACTCTAGACAGAACCCAGTAATGCCACAATCGACAAGGATGGACACATACAACACGAAAGAACTAAGATTATAACAATCATCCAAGGGTACTATAAAGAACTTTACTCAGCACCACACCCCAACCAAGATGTCGAACAAAACATGAACATAAAGAATATAGGTTCTGAAGACATACCAGAAAACACCATCTCGGAGATAACACTTGCACTCTCACAGCTTAAATCTGGAAGAGCTCCTGGGGAGGACGGAATTACAACAGAAATGTTAAGACTAGGGAGAGAAAATGCTATAAAAGCAGTACAGTCTCTCTTAAACAGATGCTTTGAGACAAGTCAAATCCCCCAATCGTGGAACAACGAACAGGTAGCCATAATCTACAAAAAAAGGTGATAAAAATTCAATAGAAAACTATAGACCCATTAGCTTCCTTACAAAAATCAAAACATACAGGCTAACATCAAAAATGGACTCAAACAGCCAGAAGAATAAGAAGGTTTCCGGAAGGGATATAGTAGTACAGATCACCTTCAAACAATTCACACACTTATAGAAAAATGCACTGAATAGAACGTCCCACTACATATGGCTTTTATCGACTACAGTAAGGCCTTTGATTCCATATACCTAAGTGAACTATTTAAAGCAATGGAAAACGCACACGGTTTGACTCAAGATACATAAACCTGCTGAAACACATCTACGAGAACGCCACATTCCAAATGAAGATCGAAAACGACATGATCACGGACAAAAAACGCATAAGAAGAGGCGTAAGACAGGGCGACACAATTTCTTCCAAGCTTCTCACCCTAGCCATGGAAGATATATTTAAAACATTATCATGGGAAAACAAAGGCGTGAATGTGGATGGCAAATATCTAAATCATCTAAGTTCGCCGACGGCATCGTCCTGATCGACAAGACACTCGATGAACTAAAAGTAATGATACAACAACTAAAGCTAGCATCGCAGGAGGTAGGACTAGAGATGAACACCGCAAAACCCAAGTTTAGGAGTATAAGTGAGGCAAAGAGTGAGCATGACCTGGGCAACATTTGGAAAGCTACGCTTTACCCTGAAAAATCCAAATATTCTTATAAATATGAAAAGAAAAGTGCATGACATGTGCATACTCCCTGTACTGACGTACAGGGAGTATGCATGACGCTAACCATAAAAAGTGCAAACAAACTGAGAGTCACTCAGAGGGCCATAGAACGCGCAATAGTCTGAGAGACAAGATAAATAACTACGACATACGTCGACGCAAGATTGTGCACGACGTGATTCAGTGCATAGCAGAAGCGAAGTGGAGATGGGCATGCCACGTGGCGAGGCTACCGCACAATAGATGGACAACAATAATAGTCATGCAGTGGGGACCAAGAATACACAAACATGGCAAAGGGAGACCCCAGAAAAGCTGGATACACGACGTTTACCGGAAAGCAGGGAGAGGATGGCAACACATTGTACAAGACTGTCAAAGATTGAAATTGGAAGGGGAGGCCTATATTCAGGATTGGACACGTCTAGGCTCCCTATGATGATGATAATATTTCAGCTTACGTTACTAGACTATAATGCCCATCAGGCCGAAACCTATTCCTCGGGCCGAAGGCCCTCGGGCTACTTCGGCCTTCAGGGCATTATAGTCCACGTAACGCCCTTGGTACATAAATAGCTATAGGTAATGTGCAAAGGGTGCGATTAACCATATAAATTGAAATTTTGTTTAAAAGCACAACCAAATTACAGAAAATGGAAATTGCGAAAGTTCGGAAAGAAATTCAAAAAATTATAATGCAGGTACTGCTGGCATTATTTCAGGCAAGTCCAAATCCATATATAACAAAGAACTGAAGAAATTTGATGACTAGAGAATCAAACAAGAAGAGAATGCGTAAATAAAAATGTCATATTGGCGGCATACTTCATCAAGTACTATATCTAGTGTGTCTTCACATCTCTGGTTTCTAACCAAAATATTTATTTTCATTTCTCTAGCAAATTTAAAATGCCACCTTGGCAATATTTATCATCTCTTCTTTATTGGACGTTGCTCAATAAGTCAGCTCATACTTTTTTCACTCTTTGAACTTGTATTTCTAAGGGCTTTTGGTATGTATTTTGATAAACGTTTAAATATGAGCTAATATGTCCCTTCTCTAGGGGGACATTCACCTTATCGTGGTGAGAGGGATCAGTAACCTTCACATCCAGGGAGAGGGAGCGCTGCCGGCGGTAGCGTCTACTGGTAGGGCCACCAATGCCGGTAAGGTCTCGAAGAGATGAAGGTGAAGCTAAGAAGGTATCCTGCAGCGTCTGACCCAGAATGGGCGGCTGCAAACAGCGTCTGCCTCCATGTTAGGAGCGGCTGAAAAATTGAACTCGCCAACCCGCAGGGCAAGCGTGGTGTTTTAATGCCATTTTCTCCCCAAATATGGAATTGTCAAATTTCAGAACGACACTACCCCAGGTCAGAATCTCACGCTGCACTGCCAGCCTGCCCCAAGGCTTCTGAGGGGGACAAAAATTTGACCAAATGGGCGAAAGAGCTCACAAACAAAACTAAGACTATACACCTGAAAATCGCAACATATAATGTTAGAACACTATTCTCGGAATTCAAACAACTCGAATTGGAAAAAGAACTGCAAAACGTCAATTGGGACATACTGGGCCTCTGCGAAGTAAGACAGAAAGGCAAGGGCTGGAAAACATTTAAGTCTGGTCATGCGCCTTACTATGTGGGTGAACAAGACAAGGCGGTCGGTGGCATTGGATTCCTATTAAACAAGAAGCAAACAGATAACATCGTCAACCTCAAAGGCATATCTACACGAGTTGCCTACCTAGTGCCAAGATTGAACTCTAAATACAGCGTCAAGATCACTCAAAGCATACGCCCCTACTTTGGCGAGGTCTGACGAGGAAGCTGATTTGTTCTATAGCGACATTGAAATTGCTTTGGATGAGAAAATAACCCATTTCACCATTATGTGTGGAGACTTCAACGCCAAAATGGGTCTTAAAGCAGACGAAGCCGAAATATCGCTGGGAAATTTTGGTAGTGGTGTAAGAAACCATCGAGAAGAGACACTTCAAAATTTTTTGCTGGAGATGAATTTATTTTTAATGGACAGCTATAAAAAGCCCAACAGGAGGTGGACATGGCATAGCCCGGACGGAAACACTAAGAATGAGATCGATTTCATCATCACCGACAAAAAATCAATAATACACGATGTTACCGTGTATCGGTTGGAAGTGATCACCGAATGGTTAGAGCTAGTGTAAAGATTAACTTAGGAAAAGAAAGATATAAAATGACTAAGACTAAAGAAAAAAACGATAGAATATAATAGACCCCTAGTGCTTCTTTTTGTGGATTTCCAAAAAGCATTCGATATGATTGAAATGAATGCAATAATGGCAGCCCTAAGTCAATGCTGTATCGACTATAGATATACTCGTCTGGTCCACGGTATCTACAAGGATTCGCAGGCTAGTATTAAACTCCATAAAAACAGCGACAAATTTCCCATTGAAAGAGGAGTTAGACAAGGCGATACAATGTCCCCAAAGTTATTCACCGCCACTTTCGAAAATGCCTTTAAAACACTAGACTGGGAGAACATTGGCATTAAAGTCGATGGGAAAAGGCTGAATAACCTGCGATTTTCCGACGATATTGTGTTAATCACAGACAATTTTAGGGAAGCTGCATTAATGATTGAACAACTAAAATAGGCCACGGAGAAGGTTGGACTAAGAATAAGCCAACAAAAAACGAACTTTATGACGAACTTGGTGCTGGGAGGAGGCTCTGTCACACTGGATAACCATGTTGTAGAGGAAGTTAGCGAGTATAAATATTTGGGCCACGAAATAAAAAATTAGTAGAGATAACCAGACGCATGAATTACCCTTTGGCTCCACAAATGATTAAATTTGGTTTGAATTGTTATAGAGCCACTTCGTCCCAGGCTCAAGGATGTAAACTGCACAAGTGCAAGTTTAGTGACCCTAATGTAATATGTACCTATGTTTCTTCGATTCGATATCAAGTCGGATATCGTTTTCAAGAAAAGCAAAAAACTAAAAATGAAAATGGTTAGCAAATACAATAAAACAGTAAAAAGCTCTTGCAGATTGTCAGGCTTTGAACTGACTTTGACAAGATGACAATTATAATGCCATATTTAATTACTGGTTAACTGGTATTTAGTTTGATAATGAGGTGTTATTTGGTAAATTAATTTGTTTTCGAAGTTTTATATATCTATAATTTGGTGTTATTCGCTTAGGAAGAATTTAATGATTTTTGTTGAAAGGATTAGTTAATTTTTAAGTGTCCCTTATCAACTTCAGTTTTTACATTACAGACGCATGAACTTGCTAGAAGAATAGGATTGAGCTGGGTAGCGTATGGTAGGTTGAAGGATGTTTTTAATAGTGGCCTACCAATAAGCCTAAAAAGTAAGGTCTACAATCAGTGTGTTACCGGTCATCACATACGGAGCAGAAACACTTACTCTAACTAAAAATATCGTATCCAAACTCAGAGTCACCCAAAGAAAAATGGAAGGAGCAATACTAGGTATCAGGCTGCAGGATCGTGTAAGAAATACAGAAATTCGCCGGAGAACCAAAGTCGAGGACATAATCGGCCGAATTACCATACTTAAGTGGAAATGGGCAGGACATGTTGCGAGATTCAGAGATGATAGATGGACCATCAGACTTGTGAATTGGAAACACCGTGCTGATAAAAGAAGCAGAGGAAGGCCTCCAACGCGCTGGAGCGACGACATCAAAAGGATAGCGGGACACTGGACCCGAGCTGCTCAAGACCGAGAAGAATGGAAACGATTGGGGAAGGCCTATGTTCAACAGTGGACTCAACAGGCTGGATGATGATGATGAATATATTGTCACGAATAGTTCTGGAGGTTTGTCGCGTTTTTTTAAAGAATAACGTCTCAGAGAAGAGCCGCGTCGCGATTAGTACAATGACGTGGTCTTACCGCTTCCCTTAATCTGCCACTGTATGTTCTATTCGTGAGGACACGCCTTGCTTAGCGTGCCGGGGGGTAACTGAGGTAGACCGGAGCCGAGTTACGTTGGGTAAGAAGAGATGATAAAGTAAGCACGTTTAGCTTATAACAATAACAATGTAGTAACGATATAACTTTAACAATGACTATTGGTCAAAAAATGAGATTCTATTATACCCTATTACTAAGGTTCGCATGTTTTCTCGATCTGAGGTATGTTTTATAGGTCTTTGTTTACTGTCTTATAATTATAGTTTTTCTTAAGAGTTGTGTTTTATTTAAGAGCACTAGAATGTTTCACTAAACTTTGTAACTGACTATTTAGACACTTGTCTTTGTCAGAACTCTGACAAACTTCTTGATTTGACTTTACTACGGTGGTTGTGAAACCCCTAGACACAGCAGTCGTCAAGTGACTAATCGGTACTAGGTTTGGGTTAATAATAAAGGAGTAGAACCTAAAGCAGCTATTTAGCTAACCTGGGAGATGGTTTTGGTGAGAACAAAGTCTGAAGAACTGAAGGTTCGGTAGCGTATTTATATTAAAAAAGTGATGATCAAACTTAAGGTTGAAAATCGCTCCCGTTCATTGCTCGCGTTGTTTATAGTTTGCCTTTAATATTTATATAACAATCTCAAGTTCAAATTCAAACTTAGAACAGGGTGATATTTCTTTAGTAGCTTATGCAATTTAGTAGATTACAATATCATGAATTAGTGAGATCATAATCTAAGGAATTTCCTGTGCGGAGAAATAAACTCTATGAAACTGCATACAATTACTATCCTTAGGGTTAATTGGGTTAGCTTGTGTGGTAGTGTCAGGAATTAAATCCTAATACAAACATATTTTCAAGTACATAATTGTCCCTATTTGTAAAGGTTCTTAAAATTTATCATTTTAAAACTCTTTTGCGAATAGTAAGAAATTGAAGTAAGAATATCAGTACGTTTTACTTTACTTAGTATGGAAAATCACATTATGACATACAGCGAAAATTATTTTCCCTAAGTAATCTAAGGTTTTCAGTTTGGTCATAAATAAATCCAGAGAAAAATCAAGTAGAATATGGTCCGGAGAACGCGGTAGCTGATTTAATCCAGAGTCCAGGAAATTCAGCATATATAATGAGCGAAGACTCTATTCCGTTAAAGGTTCTTCTTTGGTAGCAGCTACAAAAGTCATTCTAAGAGATTTTAACATTTTATAGCTTGGTTTTATGCTATCTATATTAAACAGCTTAATTTAGAGGTCCCATCATGAAAACTTAGATCAGCTAAACATTTAATGAGTCTGCTAATAGGTACTTAAACTTTCACGGTTATATCAATTTAATCCCTTCCTAAACTCAAGATTGACATCATTGGCAGTATCTAAAGTTAAAATCATATACAGATAATGTAACACACCATGTATACCATAATTATGAAAAAGTCCTAATCCATTCTAAATTAAAGCATGTGCTTACTAGGTTACGTCACCCGATTATTTAAAGCTCGCCGATCATTTGCTTCGGCGTCTTTCTGATTTATAATCACCTGGGGCGAGCGTTTAATGTGTTGCTTTAATCATAGTGCGCCCGCGAGCCGCAATATTGTTTTCCACTTTTTTGGCTTAGCAGATGTCTCGTAAAATCAGTCCGCATGTTTTTATCGCATTTTTAACACGTGTTTTAAATATATCGTATTTTATTTATGTCGGTTTCGGAATCTGCTTTGGAAAGGTTCTTCGGTTTCATTGAAAGATCATGGTGGATAAGATATTGTGTGTATTATATTAAAACGGTAGCTGTGGTTTGTTGTATTTGAATCCATCTTGTAAGTAAAATTGTGATTCCTATGTCTAACACTAGCTGGGATTACCAGAACTAAAACACTCCAAGCCTAACAGATAACAACCAGAATACTAGAGTTGAGCAGGCAATACCTCCAAACCTTTGATAGATATGTAGCCTAAACTTGTAGTGTTCTACGTACAGATTCTGTACCGACAGCCTAATCAACTTGGTCAGGAGGCTGAATTTGTTAGTCGAAATATAAATAAGCTGTGAGCCGCAATATTGAATTTACATCACAGTGGAAGGATCTGACATGGACGCACCCATTCCCTTTAAAACCTAACCTAACCTAAGCTAACTTAGGTATTATTCATGACTCTAAATCCCGACCGTCCTATACTTTTTGTGTAAACTTTCGCCTTTTCCTAGAGATATAGAATAGTTAATTAAAACCATGGCTTCTACAAGCAGACGTAGCTCAGTAAATTATACAGGTGTTGTTTGTAATGGATGTGAGGAATACACTTTGAGAGAAAGTAAACAATTTATTTCGAATGTGAGGCCTATTTTCGTTCACTTGGGAGACCAGGATAAATCTTGGGATCCACATTTCGTATGTAAAATAAGCGTTGAATATTTGCGATAGTGGACAGTTGAAAAGAGGAACTTCCAATATTTAACATTGGCATGCAAATTGTTTGGAGGGAACCAAGAAACCATATTGTTGTCTCTTATATAAAAAGGATGTCAGTCGGAATAATAGACACAAATGGGTTTATCCTGAATCTAGATTCAGAGAAGAGACCTGTACTAAAATCTGAAGAAATACCTAGCCCCAATGAGCAGTACGCCGAAACTCCCAGAAGATAATACAGAATCATCAACAGCTGATGAAGCTCAATGTAAGCAATCAGAAAACAACAGTGATTTTGAAGCACATTCAGCAAGCTCCCAAAGCTTCAATCGACAAGAACTGAATGATCTCATTAGAGACCTGGACTTCTCAAAGAGGTCTTCCGAATTACTTGCCTCCAGATTAAATGAAAACAAGGTAGCAATATTATATTTTATCGTAAAAGGGATCTGGATCTGCTGCCCTTCTTCTATCTTATGTGAAGAACCAAAATGGTTATTATTGTGTCATTTTCATAGGTGGTCTTAGGGAAAAACAGTGCACATTTTCAAATTCGGAGGATTTCTTTATCTGTTCACATTTATTATGTAATATATTATTAATGTCTCGTACAAAAACCTCCTCGTGAAAACTATTACTTTCAACACTTGTTGTCTACTCCTACTTGTTGTCTACTCCTACTATATACTATTCCTTAAGTCTAAAGACAATTTTCGTTTTATTTTAAAACATTTTCCTACACGTCAGGTGGGACTAAATCTGGCGACTGTCTCCAGAGACGTCATTAATGCATTCAACCTTTCTAATCACTTGGTAACGACGGATATTTCCAGCACTGTTGCAATACTGCCTGGGGATGATACCACCATTTTTAATTAAACTCTCTAGATTCAGCCTAGCGTGAAATTATATATGGTTGAACTAAAATCAAAGTGCCCTAAGCTGGAACGTATGGAATCAATATCTGGCTTATAGAGACCAATAAGTATGACCTCCTTTTTATTGAAATGCATGGAAAAGATACTGGACGTGTATATTAGTTCAAGTGCACTTAGCGAGCATCGATTAAAAGCTCACCAATATGCGTATCAGACCAGCAAATCTACAGAATCCAAAACAAAACACAATCACTAAACAAGAAAAGTATCGCGATGGATGTTTTCTTAAACATTGAGGGAGCATTCAATAATGTACTACCACACTCCTTATATACAGCGTTTACTAAAAAAAAGAGAGGTGCAGTGAGTAAAAAAAAAGGAAATAGTAACACAGCGAAAGCTAACAAGATTACAAATG
This sequence comes from Pissodes strobi, assembly GCA_016904865.1. Lineage (NCBI taxonomy): Eukaryota > Metazoa > Arthropoda > Insecta > Coleoptera > Curculionidae > Pissodes > Pissodes strobi. The sequence continues at coordinate 52,719 of MU188971.1, read as the reverse complement.
CTCGCTTGTCTGGGTATAACAGGGGCTATGAAATCGTGCCCCACAGCAGCTCTGGAAACCCTACTTGACCTCCCTCTGCTGCATATATGCATAGAAAAGGAGACTTGGGCCAGTTGGTAAAGAGTCACTCAGACACAAAAACTGAAGTCAGGAAACCTGACTGGTAACCTTAAAATTCTGAAGGACATCCAGATAGAGGCGATGACCAATCCAACCGATACAATGGAAACATTGCATTTTGATCGCTCCTTTGAAGTGGTACTTGAAGTCCGCAATACTACAGGGGAAATACTAAAAGAACTAGAGAGGGGATCACTTGTCTGATACATACATGGATCAAAGATGAAACAGGGAGTGGGATCCTGAGTTTACGGACCTAAGTGTCGGATGTCTGCACCTTTAGGAAACACTCCCACAATATTTCAAGCAGAACTAAATGTTATCAATATAGCCATCTCTAAATGTGCTCAAAAAGACCTAAGAGGTGTAAAGATCTATATCCTATTAGATAGTCAAGCAGCCTTAAAAGCGCTAGCGTCTAGCATCAGGCTAGTGTGAGATGTCGGATGGCTGCAGATCAACTGGCAAACAGAAACAGACTCTCCTTAATGTGGGTACCAGGGCACGAGAGTGTAGAAGGCAACGAAGCCGCTGACCAGCTCGCACGGAATAAGGCACAGACTACCTTTTGCAGGCCTAAACCATGCTGTGGCATTACTAGAGGACACGTAATGAATGAACTCAGAAATTGGAAAAAAGGCGGAAAGTGTCACATTGGGCAAATGCACCTGGGCAGAGACAGGCCAAAAGACTCATCTCTCACTCGCCTAACTACACAAAAAAGCTTCTTAAGCTACAAAAAAAAATAAATAAAACTGGTCCTAGACCTTCTCACTGTACATGGCCCCTTGAGGTACCACCTCAAGAAAATGGGGAAAACCACTGACGAACAATGCAGATTCTGCTAAACTATGGTTGAAACGTCAGAGCACTTACTCTGCGAATATCAGGCACTGACTCGCCAAAGGTTGAGGGATCTCGAAAGTGCCCTTGTGGCACCGGCTGATCTACAAAAGCTCAACCCTCGAAGAGATAGGAATTTTCGTGTAAAATAGAAGAGTATACTCAAAAGATCAATAGTGGGCGACGTGTTCAAGGGCAAATCTTGCCGAGCGACCCCTCTACCTACCATACTATGCCATTCCAAAGTTGAGAAACGGGATCAGCAGTAGGTTGGACTGCAATCTTGCTACAACCACCCTTACAGAGAAAGTGCTACAGATTCAGGGCTGTTAGAGGATGTCCGCAGGGTGGGTTGTTGTCGCCTCTTCTGTAGTCTCTTCTGGTAGATGATCTTCTAGCGGTCCTCTCCTGTGGGATGTGAAGGTGTAGGCCATGATCTAACGATTCTTATAAGAAGCAACTCGCATAAGACCATCTCAAATGTTGTTCAAGAGATGCTAACTGTGGTCTATGGCTGATGTGAAAGGGAAAAGCTCTCTGTGAACACACACAAAATGGTAATATTAACATTCACAAGGAAGAAAATGCCGGAAAACTTAAGACCACTATCACTCAAAGGAGAAATCATTCCATTCTAGATAAAACACTTAACTGGGATCCGCATTCGGATAAATTAGTCTTAAAAGTGAAGTTGTCTCTTTGGATCTGCAGACATATTTCTGGTATAACATGGGAGTCTAGATCCCAAACAAATAAACTGGCTATATATTATTACGGTCATAAGACCGATGATAACATAATATGGAGCAGTAGCTTGATACTCTAAGAGTTTACGGAGTTCCTCCAAAATAAAACTACACACCTGGCAAATACAAGCATATCTGACAATTAGCGCTGCTTTTTGCACTACTGCTGGGAGGGAGGATGGGCTATGTGTAGATTGACACAGGCGGTGACCAACAATCCACAGGTTATCATCATGATATCCAACAAGCTGCAAAAGGCTAATGAACGGGATAGTATGCTGGGTCTATCTTCAGATGTTATGCTTATTAAAACTAACTACAATAAAGCTTATGACGCCCTCTTGTCAGGGAGAGACGAATGGGCGACTGACTCAGAACATCTGGGAATAACAGATAATAGCTGATTCACTGACGGCTGCAAGATAGTAAAGGAGCCATTGCATGGAATAAGAAGGGTAAGGTGGAGCTTAAGTGCTCCTTGGGTAAATATGCAACCATTTTTCAGGCTGAAATTCATGCCATTGAAATGACTACGCAATGGCTCAACTATCGAAACTGGAAAGGCAGTAGGCAGATGAATCAAACTATTCTCGGGCAGTCAAATGGCTTTAAAATCTCTTGACTCTAGTAGTTGTTTTTCAAAGATAGTATGTGACTACCACGAACTACTCACCAAACCATTGATCTAGATCTGATAACATATAGGCTATGAAGACAACAAAATAGATGATGCCCTTGCAAAGCAGGTAGCCGTAGCAGCTTCGATAGAACTAGAACCAGTACCGGACATAGCTAAAAACATAGCTAAAGATACCCTCTTCAAGTGGACACAACAAGAATTTGCAAACAAATGGAAAAGTTACCAATTATGGAACACTCAAAGGTAGCAGTGAACCTGCCATCAGGATTGACAACTTGGCCTTAAACTGGACATTGTGTGCTGAGAAACTATATGACCAAGATAGGGCTGGCTGAAGAAACGAAATGCCGCTTGAGCTTGGAGGATGAAGAAACAATGGAATCAAATAGCGCTTATAATTTTGAAAAATATCCACACTAGGAAGCTAATTGATTTCCTGAAGAGACTCGAGCTTCTGGACTAGTGGAAACTACCGTTGTGAGCCACAATAGACCAATGGTTCCGGTGGAGGGCCCCTCTGGATCCACTCACGCATACAGAATATGAATCTACACATAGATACTTTTTAAAAATTCAACTGATGCTCTGGATTCACCGTGAAATGTTTGCTCTGCTTGATGCATGTTAATGCCTTAGCTAGTTTTTGAATAGCTGCTCTATAAATACCCAATTCGTTCTCATTCTCAAAAATTAGATTCTTCGATATAGGTATCGCTACTTCACTTTGACTGAATTAGTTACCGGGGAATATTAGGAGTTACTAGTTTGCTTTAAAACAATATATTGCTAACTTTTTCTTTTCTACTATTTTATTTGGGTCCAGCTTTATAATAGTAGCAAAAATGGCGAAAAAGTGTTGAAAACCGTACAGGCTTTCCTATCTTGTCAATTTTTGAAAAAACCATCTGCCCAGTTATATCATGCTAGCTGTAAAATGACTAACATAAACGATTCCATATTATTTCGAAAAGGACATTGTAATTTTGCGTCCAAAACAATGTAAATTATTTCGGCATATCGACAAGCATATTTTGCAAACTGAATAATATGTTAAGGTCATATTACTAAAACGAAAATATTTTATTGTTTATTCCATAAACTAGTCTTTATGCAATGCAGTTTTGGTAACGGGTAAAGTAAGATAGTGCGTAGGCGGTAAACATGAAAGAAATAAAACGACAAGTGGAACTGCGTCTTGTATGTATATTTCAAGTAGAAGTTGTCCCCATAAAAAAGATAGTGGCTCTTTATTTGGTATTCATTGTCAACAAGTACTTTTATTATGTCACAAACATACATGCCTTGTAGACCATTGCCATATTCTGAATAATACTGGTCTGGGAAATCTGGTGATGACTGTTGTAAATGTTTTCGTTTTATGCAAAATCATCGTGCTCTAATTGATCTTATCGTAATACAATTCT